>JAGSMW010000012.1:0-10000 GCA_029286795.1 Byasa hedistus | reverse complement strand
CTTGAAACACTCCAAGGCGCCCCGACCGACACATTCTGTACCCCCTGTACCAGCGGGGTGTCGCATCTCACCGAAGTTGCCGATGTTAAAGATCTGCGGCCAGGGCGAACGCCCCACCCTTTCTTCGGCCGTTCACGTAATAAGCTCGGCCGTAGCGGCTCGAACTTTGCAGATTTGACTGACACCCGCGATACTGGTGGTTGCCCACCAGGTTATTGCGGTCCGACCCCCCGGGACGCTCCTCAGCAATACGCCAGACGCCGGGATAGGGATATGGGCGTCCCCACCGTGCCGGACGGGGCATACCTCGTTCGAACGCCCCGTGGTCCCACCGGTCCGCCTTTCCCAAACGGCAGTTCCGGCAGAGGGGGTTCCCCGCATCACGGTCTGCGCACTCGCGTCTAGGTGATGGCCACCACAATGCAAGCAACGCATCATCCAGACTCGCTGCAGAACTTCTTTGTGTTGGCCATACCCCTAAGCACCGGGTGAATGGAACCAGCGGGGATGGTCCTGCACACGCACCCGCTGCTAGTCCACGTTGCATCATGACCCGCAGCAGTGAAGCGGCCCAGAGTATGGGGGAGACGCGCAGAACCCCGTGGTCACTATGTGGGTTCCCGGACCCTACAGCCTTGAACCGAACACGTCCATCCTCAGGTCTTTCTCGGGACGTCCCCACAGCAGATGTGCTTATGGCGTTCCTGATCGCATTAAACAATATCCTTCATTCCTTTTTTTTTAATAGGACAGGACTCCCTGCAACTGACATCGGATCGCGACTCCGCACCTCCTACAGTTCAGGCCCTTTACCTTCTTTGGACAGCCTTCTTCACCCGCGCCAGTGCATCCTTTGTTGCTGACCTATGATCACTTTGCCGTCCCGACCTTGGTACCCTATCGACAATGTACCCCTCAACCTTTGAGCTTCAATGCTTCCCTAATCTTCCTACGACTTGCCTCCCCGGTATCGTCCCCGACGAGCGCCACCGAGTGCCGCTCTGTTCGCTCCCCGGTGGGGACCCTTTTGCCGGTCCGGCGGCCTACGCCAGCATACGTGCCCTTTGTGGTTGTCACCAGTTTTTCAGAGACTCCCGGGAGACTCTCACACATTGGGTTGCGCCTCGGAGGATCTCCCGTGCTCCGTTAGCCTCTTCAGGAGCTCGCCACTGATTCTTGTGTGCGGCAGGCGAGGGGGGCGCAGGGTCAACATCACGTCAATACAAGCGCTCTCCCATAACATGCTCGGACACCCCGTCAGCATCCCTGGTTCGCGTACCTTTCGAGCCTCCGCTTCCTTGACCGCTGCGTAGAGTCTGTCTATTGCCACGGTCACCTCCTCTTAATCTCGCTTTTGAGGTTGCGCGAGATGCCAAAGAGAGATTGGGCCCATTTAGGCAAGATCGCGCTCCTTCAAGCGATCAGCGGGCGGCGTTTTGCCCCTCGGAGGCCCCCGGCGTTCGCCGAATTGGCCCCTTGGGGAGCCACAGCAGCTCACCGGCTTGGCCCCCTTCGGGAGTCTCACGGCACCGCAGACGACGGAGACCGGCTCCTACCACCAGCTTGGTTCTGGTGGGAAAGCACTCGGGCTTACATCTCCGGTAAAAGCACGCCTGCGGAAACGGAAACCTTCCTTCACGGGCGAGGAGCCTCACCACTCTTTAATTCACTTGCTACCAACTCCAACGAGCCCCCCCAACAACCCACCCCCATGCCCCCGTGCTCATCAGGACGCTCCCTCCATGCGAGGGGTCGATGATGGGCGACGTGCTCACCCGTCCACTAGTCTCGCCTGCCCCGAGGGACAGGCTGTCGTCGCCCGCGTCCAGACGCTTCGAGGGAGTACGCATCATGTTGGTGGGAGCAAGGGGGGAACTCGTCAGAGTCTAAAAAAGTCTCAACTTGTTAAAACTTAAAGCTATTGGCAAAAGGCCTTGTCAGTACAATAATTCTTAACTCTAGAGCAAAAGGGCTATCGTCAATATACGATAAAACTTAATTCTAGTGCAAAAGTGCGTTAAAACTTAATACCTAGTGCAATACAGCAATCTTACTCGGTACAGTCGAACCAAGGGTCCTCTATCGATTACGTCACTGACTGAGAACTTAATAAAATATTGTCTGTCTGTTCAGTACTTTTCACTGATTTCAGACAGTATTTTATTTTCTTTTTATAATTACTTATATACTTTTAACATACACTACTTATACTTTCACGTTAATTATATTTTATAATTTCAGGAATTACTTTTCAGCTGATTTCCAGCTTTGTTGTAAGTACTATATTTAAATTAAAATAAACGACTTTAAGAAATTTTTCAAATTATTTCAAACTTTTTCAGTTTTTTATTTTTCCCACGATCTGGCCACGGCCACTCCTAGTCTAGCACCACACCCTGTCTCACTCCTTAGCAATTTTTCAATTTTCAAAATTAGTTACGTATTAATTCCACGGCCAACGCCGGGGTCTTAGACTAGTCTTATTATCACGTCATCAACGTCGTACAAAAACCAACTTAACTTTGCAGCTGTCCGCAACGCCGCCCTGTCTAATTAATTAATTATTAGCTTAACTAATTATGCTATCGGTCCCAGACCAGGTTACTTCTGTAGGGCATTAAATCCCGCCCAGCACAGTATAAAAAACTAAATTTTTTGAATAGTAAAAAGCCTAATTTAAGACACTGAAAAATTTTGAATTTATTTTACCAACTTCTAAGTCCTGAAGTTTTCAGTCCTTATCCCTGAAAATTTCAGGTATTGTTAATACTGGCTAGGTAAGACAAACGCACCTACCTGGGAGACCCTGGGACACGGGGGTGGTTAGTTATGAATTTTTTACCACCCCTAACCTTAATTGTCCTGTAACTCGAAAACTTTCAGGATGAACACCAACTTTCTTCAGCACCAACTTGTAGATCTTGCTCCGCCGGACACGACAAGCCCAAGAAACCTGGGGGTTGTCGCGACGGTTTCTGAGATAACCAGCCCTAACCCTTAGGGCTGAAAAACCGGTTTTTATTCTTCCATATCTCAGCCTCCTGACTGAAAAGGATTTTCAGTTTCAAGGTGTCTACTGATTCGTCTGGATCTACCCCAACTGGTGGTGGTGCTGGCTGTGCGGATGAAAAATTTCATCAGCAAGCGCACTCCCAGGTCAGTTTTCTGACCCTCGGTCTGAAAGTCCCTGTTCCCGTGCTGGAAAAAATCCCAGCTTGTTATACAACGTAGGGAGGACGTCCCTGAATCGTTTACCGCTGAAAAAACTATACGCGCTCGCGCGTTTTTTCACAGCGTTTCAGTTTTTAACTCCGCGCACTATATTTTCTCACTTTTCTCGGTAACTACTGGACCGATTTTTAAAATTTTCACTGCACTACACTCGGGTAATTAGCGCGCAACTTTTGAGACTACTTTCAACTTTTTTAGGCTTATTTGGCCTCTGTCGCGAATTTTTAGGTGCGGAGCGCTTGGAAAACGATGCGTACGGGACGGCGGACGGAGTGAGACTGGTTAGGTTAGGTTAGGTTAGGTTAGGTTAGGTTAGGTTAGGTTAGGTTAGGTTAGGTTAGGTTAGGTTAGGTTAGGTTAGGTTAGGTTAGGTTAGGTTAGGTTAGGTTAGGTTAGGTTAGGTTAGGTAGGTTTTTTTTTTTTTTTTTTTGTTTTGCTGGGGGGGAAATGCATTTACGCATACCACCGGGCAAAAGACCGGTGGTTATGTGGGACTCGAAGGCCGTAAAAAAGCCCCCCTACCCACTAAAACCCCAGCGGTTGTCCAGCTAGCGCTTGTTGGTAGAGCTTCACACGGGAAAAGTGATGGCCTACTACCGCGACCTATCGGCGGCCTGCCCAGTGGAAAGGGCTCTGCTTGGGGGGGATAAGATGTTATTATCCCCAGATCTGCGTCAGAAGTGCCGGATTGTGCGGCACGCTTGTCAAAGTCGGGTTGCGAATTCTTCCTAGAGGGGCTGGTTGTGCTGCAGTCGGCCTAGGGACTATTCCTGAGGAAGGTCGGTCTATCTTGCGCGTGGCGCCTCTCTTTATGACGCATACGTCTTCCGCAAAAGAGGCGGCCGCGTTCCATTTTTCTTCGCGGTCAGCATCGATATGTGATGGAGGGCTGACAAGCGAAGGGTCCATTCCGATGGTGGCAGTAGCGCTGGACGCTATCTGTCCACGGCCGGGGCAATTCTGCCAGCGTAGTGTCTTCTGTGTCCCGGTTTAAAGCACAGTGGTGGCAGGCCGGGGTTGTCTCAATATTTAGCACCTCACACAGGTAACGACCGAAGCAACCGTGCCCCGTCAGTACCTGTGTGAGGTGGTACGTGGCTGACCATACCAACTGCGCCGCCCGCGAGCGGAATGCGGCCCGTAAGCGGCACCGCCCCGCGGACCCCGGAAGGCTTTAGTCGTCGATGCCCGTGAAATTGACTCGGGGTTCGGTTCTTTACCTAAAATATAATACAAAGAAAAAGTCACTTAAAATCTAGAGCAAAAAGGCTATTACAGCTAGGTGCGTGTGTCAATAGACTACACCCACTACGGTGTGGTGCCTGGACGAGGTGCGACCGTGGTCCTATCTAGTATCTATTTATATATATGTAAATATATATGTGTATATAATACGTATTCTATTACTTACTATAAATTACTTATATATTTTATTTTATACAATAAATACTTATATATTTAACTCCCGGACCGCGGTGCGCCAACCACTCAGCCACCGGCGCTCGGCCTGTGACGTCGCACACGCACGAGTTCGTTGACATGGACCGCGATTCCCGATAATAGGAAAATCGTCGGCACCCGCGTCGGCCCTCGTCGGCGATCGCCGCTCGGGACTTTCCGGCGCAAGCTTCGGCCCCCGCCGGCACTCGACACTCGGGCCTCTTCGGCGCGAGCTTCGGCCCCCGCCGGTGATCGACGCTCGAGAAGTTTCGGCGCTAAGTTCAGCCCGCGTCAGCGATCGAACTCGGAACTACTCGGCGCGGGTGTCGGCAGTTTCCGTGAGTGGTCCCCTACGGTACAGCGAGAAGCGCACTACCGGGGGTCCGCGTTCGAGTTTGTCGTTATATTAATATTAAATATATAATTTACTTATTACTTTACTTATATATTAGTATGTATTTATTGTATTTATGTATATATATATTTATTTATTGTACTTATATATTTAACTCCCGGACCGCGGTGCGCCAACCACTCAGCCACCGGCGCTCGGCCCGTGACGTCGCACACGCACGAGTTCGTTGACCCTGCCCGCGATCGATAATCGGAACTCGTCGGCACCCGCGTCGGCCCTCGTCGGCGATCGCCGCTCGGGACTTTCCGGCGCGAGCTTCGGCCCCCGCCGGTGATCGACGCTCGAGAAGTTTCGGCGCTAAGTTCAGCCCGCGTCAGCGATCGAACTCGGAACTACTCGGCGCGGGTGTCGGCAGTTTCCGTGAGTGGTCCCCTACGGTACAGCGAGAAGCGCACTACCGGGGGTCCGCGTTCGAGTTTGTCGTTATATTAATATTAAATATATAATTTACTTATTACTTTACTTATATATTAGTATGTATTTATTGTATTTATGTATATATATATTTATTTATTGTACTTATATATATGTATTATATTTTATTATTTTATAATACACTACTATATATATTTTTATTTTATATATATTATTATATAGATACTTATACTTATATATATACTTCCGAACCTTGAGCCCCCTCCGCGCGCAATCCCCCCAGCCGCTAGGCACTCAACTCGTGACGTCACAAACTCGGCAGAGTTGTTTACAACTTCGCCGGTGGTCTATTCCGGGAATACGCCGGCGCGAGCGTCGACGAATTCGAGGAAGTGATTAGGCGAGTCCCCTTATGCGCAGGAGTGTTTTTAGCGCACGGTCAAAGGCCCACGTTCTTGATTCTTTTTGTTCGTTTGTTTCAATATATATTTATTTATTGTATTTATGTATATATATATTTATTTATTGTATTTATGTATATATATATTTTTATTTTATATATTTTTATTTTATATATTTTTATTTTTTGTATATATATTTACTGTCTATACTAATAAATATATTTATATATTTAATTTCCCCTTTTTCTCTCTGTTTCAGGTACAGCTTCGCAGTCGCCCCGCAACACGAGCTAGGTAGTACTTCAAAAATTTTATTTTTATTTTCTTTAATTAATTTAATATTATTACTTACAGGTAACGCCGCGCGGCAAACTAGTGCAGCTCGTTCGCGCGTGTGTTCTTGGATCGTCCCGCTCCGGTCGCCGACCGGTTCTTGGAATCACGCTGCAGGGGCGGCCGGATGTGAGCGGTTGCTCGGCTGCGTGATCGATTACAGTCACTGACTGAGAACTTAATAAAATATTGTCTGTCTGTTCAGTAATTTTCATGATTTCAGACGTATTTTATTTTTTTTATTAATTACTTATATACTGTAACATACACTACTTATAACCTTTTTTCCCCCCACGTTAATTATATTTTTATAATTTCAGAAAGAAAATCTACTTTCAGATGATTTCAGCTTTGTTGGAAATACTATATTTCAAATTTAAAATAAACGCCTTGAAAAATTTTTCAAAATTTTTCAAAAATTTTTCAGTTTTTTTTTTTTTTGCCCACGATGTGGACACGGCCACTCATCTCCTAGCACCACACTCCTGCTCACTCTTAGCAATTTTTCAATTTTCAAAATTAGTTACGTATTATTCACGGCCAACGCCGGGGTCTAAACTAGTTTATTATCACGTCATCAACGTGTACAAAGAAACCACTAACTTTGCAGCTGTCGCAAACGCCCGCCTGTTTCTAATTAATTAATTATTAGCTTAACTAAGTATGCGATCGGTCCCAGAACCAGGTTACTTCTGTAGGGCATAAAATCCCGCCCAGCACAGTATAAAAATCTAAATTTTTTAATGTAGTAGAAAGCCTAATTTAAGGCACTGAAAATCTTTAATTTATTTACCAATTCTAACTCCTGAAGTTTTTAGTTCTTATACCTAAAATTTCAAGGAATTTGTTATTACTGGCTAGGTAAGACAAAACGCACTACTGGAGACCGTGAGAACGGGGGTGGTAGTATGAATTTTTACCACCCCTAACCTAAAGTCGTAAACTCGACCCCAAACTTTAGGGATGAACACAAACTTTTCTTCAGCACCAAATTGTAGATCTTGCCCGCCGCGACACGGACAAGCCCAAGAAACTGGGGGTTCTTGTCGCGACGGTTTTCTGAGATAACCAGCCCTAACCCTTAGGGCTGAAAAACCGGTTTTATTTTTTTAACTAAGCTCCTGCTGTGAAAGGGATTTTCGTTTCAAGGTTGTATGATGATTCGTCGCCGGATCTGCCCCAACTGGTGGTGGTGCTGGCTGTGCTGAAAAAATTTCCGCAAGCGCACTCCCAGGCAGTTTCTGACCCTCGGTCTGAAAGGCCCTGTTCCCGTGCTGGAAAAAATACCAGCTTGTTATTACAACGTAGGAGGACGTCCCTGGAATCGTTACCGCTGAAAAAAACGATACGCGCTCGGCGCGTTTTTTTTTTACGCCGCGTTTCAGGTTTTAACTCCGCGCACTATATTTATCACTTTTCTCGGTAACTCTGGACGATTTTACAATTTTCACTGCACTACACTAGGGTAATTAGCGCGCAATTTGAGAATACTTTCAACTTTTTAGGATTATTTTGGCCCTCTGTCGCGAAAAATTTTTAGCCGTGCGGAGGCGTTGGAAAACGATGCGTACGGGACGGCGGACGGATGAGGGACTGGGTTTATGTTAGTTTTTTTTTTTTTTTTTTTTTTTTTTTTTTTTTTTTTTTTTGTTTTTTTTTTTTTTTTTTTTTTTTTTTTTGTTTTTTTTTTTTTTTTTTTTTTTTTTTTTTTTTTTTTTTTTTTTGTCGCTGGGGAATGCTTTACGATACTGCCGGAGAAGCCCCAGCCATTTATGGGGGACTCGGGCCCGAAAACGGGCCCTATCCACGAAACCCCATCGGTGTCCGAACTTCTGCCGCCAAAATGGTGGAGCCACGGGCTACGCGGTGGCATACCACCGCGACTCCACCACGGCCGCCCCACAAGGGCTCTGCCCGTGTGGGAAAGTGCGTCGCGGGAACCCTCTCCAGTGGGACGCCGGCCGCCCATCGTCGCCGACGCCAGGTTCCTCGCCAGAGGAGCTGTTCGCGCGGAAGTGCCGCTCGGGATTTCCGCCTAATGGCGGAGGAACCGTCATTGCGCGACTTCCGCGTCCTCGTCACTCTCTCGCTCTCCACCTTCGGAATGCGGATCCACGCGGCCCCACGATGGGGAGGCCGTTCGGCCTCACCACCTTTGTTGGAACACAACGCCTTTCCCCTTTTTTCGCGCACCTGTGCCCGGCTGTTTTAAGCCAGCTCGATCTGGGCAACGATTGCATAGTGCGGCCGGGCAGTGCAGTTCCCCGCTTTGTGGCCCGGTCTGCCCGCAAGCGATAGCACTCATAAAATCGCTGCGGTCGGACTCGACTTACCATCCTCTAAGGTGGCCCCTTCCTCGAGGCACCTTTAGCAGCGTTGCGGGGCTGGTCCGCTCCAGAACGGAAAGACCTGGCCGACAAAAACCCACCCAATCAAGAGTCGTCCCCCCCGTCGACGACTTGCGCCGCGGGCACGCCACGGGACAGCGCACCACGCCGTCCCGAGCCGGACGCCCCCACCAGATATTTGCCCGGGTCGAACTGGTCGAACCGGCATCCCCCCACTCGCCCGGCGCCACCGCTGCGGCCACGTTCGGGCGCTCGTGACCGAGTCGTCGATTGTCCGGAGAACCCCGCAACTCGGTGCACTTCACCACACCGTTCACCTCACCGGCCTTGCGATCCGGCGACCTTCTCGGCCCAAAGTCTCACTGAGCCTCTGTCCCGGGCGAGGTGTCGGCCTTCTCGCCGTGATCGACCCGGCACCTCCAGTAGCGTGCCTCCCCGGGTCGCTGTGCCACCCTAACCGAATCTCGGCAATCCGAGTTCGGTCAGGTCGACCCCGCTGCTTCGCCACGGTCAGAGTTGGTCGTTACGAGACGCCCTTCTCCACGGCCTCAGAGCAGCGTGAAGCACGACTGCTGCGGACTGTTGTGCCCGTAGCCTACGTGGCCTCCTCCTCCTGCCGTTGCTCTTTCCTCCTCTTTTGCCGCCGCTCGTCTGCTGTGCTGCTGCGGCTTCGGCTGCGACTGCTGTCGCGGCATTCGGCCGCTGCTGCGCGACTTGCGGCGGCTTCCCTTCTCTGGTCCCCTTCCCCTTGTTCGCTTTGGGCGCGGACGGCCCCGGTTGCGGGCGTGGGCCGCCGCCTCCCTGTACTTCTCTTGGGTGGCAGACCGGGCCCGTGGCGGCGTCCCTGTGCCGCCGGCCTCCTGGTCGCACCCAGGGTTCCGGACAGGCCTTCTCGGGCAGAAGCCCTGTCCTCCATGATGCAGGCGGGCGTTGATCTCGTCCCTACCTGGATCTAAATAGTCCGGCAAACCTCCTGTACTGGCAAGGATGCCATTTCGGATGGGGCGGCGGTGGTCTGCCGCCTCTTCTTCGCCTGGCGGGTCGCCGCCCCCTAGAGGAGCTCCTCGCCGGCGCTGGGTTTGTGGGGAAGGCGCGGCGTGGCCCGGTGCTCTCCTCCCGCTGAACTCAGCCCTCATGGCTGGCCAACTTCCTTGGCGGTAGTCGGCCAGTTCAGCGCGCAGGCGGGCGTTCTCCGTCCCCCCTGCGCTGCAGCGTCTCGGTCCAGGACCCCGTGCGGGACCCGATGGCCGCCACGGGCCGGCCTGATGGAGGCCCGGCTGTGCTTCAGATCCCGGCACGAGATTGACTTAATATTTTTTTCGACTTAACTGCGATTGTCGAAATTAACTTCCCGCGTCGTCGAAAACGAGACGCTGCAGCATTGCAGCGGCTGGGGGTCGTCGGGCGCCACTCCTGTACCCAACGCTTGAGAACTGCGCCACTTCGCTTCTCCCGGT
>JAGSMW010000092.1:0-51959 GCA_029286795.1 Byasa hedistus | reverse complement strand
CAATTTATGGACATAATCATTTTATATAAATAATAATTTTAACCCTTAACCCAAGAAGGCCAAGATGGTATAAACATTTTTATTTTAAAACACCATATTAATGGCACAGGGACGAGGTCTCATAGAAGCTTTCTATGTTCTGCCGTCTTCTGCAAATACTTTGCCACACTTTTCTTTCAGAGATATTTTATTTTCCAATAAATATTTTTATTTTTTTATAATGCACGGCTCCTTAGTGTCCCTATAGATATGTTTTTAATTTTTAAATACTTTTATTTATAATTTTTTTGTATACCTTGTCTCCTTCATTTTTTCTATATCTTCTACTTTCTATATATTTCTATACAAATTTTTCTTTATATAGTTTTAAAAGAGAAATTAAACAAATCATCCTTCGGATCGATCGGTTTGATTAAAGAACCAATAATTTTCAAGCAGATAACCAATAATAAAATCCTGTGGTAATATTCTACCATTATTCATTTGTAATTCATTATGTAAAACTTAAAAAAAAATCCGAAACAACCCTCCCTTGAAATTCAAGAGCAAATATTTATTTAGTAAGAGTCCGGTTTTTCGTTCATATTTTATCAGTATTTACGGCACTTTATAACGGCAAAATTTTCCTCATCTTGAGGCAAGGTCAAGTTCCAATCCGGGACGTGGAGATGATGAGCATCTTCTAATTTGAAAACCCATATTTCTTTTTTGTTCGAGATGAACGTTTAAGATCTGGTCCTTCAGACGAATATTTAATGAATCATCATCTGCGTCTCCCTATTTAAGGAGATCCTATTGGGATAGTCCTGCTTTGGTTGCAGAGCCAAGTTCGATGCGCGGGACAGGCGTCCTTATGTACAACCCTACGTGCTCCAGATATTGTGGTCCCGAAAGTCTTGCTTTTCAGCATTGTCCAAGAAAACAAAAGAAAAAAAACGAAGAAGCAGAAAGGATGTTACAAAAACCTCAAATTCCATTCTCTACGAGGGAGCTGAAGCTTTCAAAGTGAGTCTGCTTTGATGAAAAGGATAAAAAAATTTTAGTTTTTAGTGTGATGTGTAAGTTCAGTTTAAGCACTTTCAAGGTTTTAAATTATACATGTGGGTGCTCAAGTAGCATATTTAAAGGAAATTGTAAGCCCGAAGTCTTAAGCTAGTGTTAAGCAAAGAGGCCGAAAGGTATCCTGGTACGGGTTTACTTCTATGTGAGTGAAATTTTCAAGGCTAAGACTTATATATTATTCCTTAGAAGGCAATTTTTTGTAAGGTGAAAGGGTCCCTCTTTTGGCCTATTGGATACCGTCATGCGGCTCGAAAAAGTGGGAGACTTGGCTCCAATTTACATGAGTTTGTAGTGTAAGAGGTTGTTCTTCCAATCAGTCTGAAGATATGGGACTGACGATCCATTATGATGATGAGTTCTCATCGCGGGTCTTAAACCACGCTCGTTTATACTATTTACTGTGGATTCTACTGTTCAACACGAATAATGGTAAGGTTAGTGGTTTGGTTTTCCCGAAATAAAAGCTAGTACATAGTCGTGGCTTGCCAACACCAAGCTACACAAAAAAAGAGTCGGTTTAGTGAGTAAAATTCACCGTACTCAGTGGGGACGAACCACATTTCACTCACCGAATTTTTTTATGGGAGTTTTCCCCTACGTGTGGCAACCCCCAAAAAAATCAGAAATCATAAAGTGTCTTTACAAACAGGAGTTTTTGAAGTCCCCTTTACAATACTTATTTTTGTCGAATTCACATAGTTTAAAATTAAATACAGTCGCCTATTAGAGTAATCCATTTTCTTGATTTATGGCTAATGCTAAATCGTTGAACACTTTGTTTTTACTTTTTATCGGTTACTACTTTAAGTAAGTAAGTTTACGTATGTAAAACTTAAATTTTAGAAGGACAAAATACTTTGTTTTTTTTAAAGGACTAAATCACATCTTAAAATTTTTTCATGCTAGTTAAACTTTTAACAGTTATTGCAACCAAATTTAAATAGTTATTGTTGGCTCAATTTATCATTTCTCTTCAAAATCCTAAAATATAATCTTTCGTACTCATAATAAAGATATAAAAAATAATTTTATATACACCCCTATGAATCTAGCAGAGTATTATAGATAAAATTACTTTTTCCTAGCTCTTACAGCTTGTTCATCATCTATTTCCTTTCCTTTTCCGAGAAAGGGATATTTCTCTAATACGAGTCCACTGCTAAAGAAAACTGATAGGTATTGATAGTGTTCCAATGTACAAATTCCTACAAACAACGAATCGTCTTTCTAAGTCTACAGAAGATTCTGTGAAAGATCATTTTACAGAATCTCCAAGAAACGGAGAATATTTTTAAATCAAGTGATGACAAGAGGTCTACATATATTTCCAATCCACCTGACACTTTGAACTGACAAGATTCAAGAAATAAAAACGAGTCTGATTGTTTGTCATACCATCTCCCTGGGAGAAGAACCTATTAACATCTTTTGACAGAGTAAAATTGTATACTATATCTTATTCTCTCAATAGGGTTCTGAACGTATTTAAAAAATTTATATTTGCTTGTTAAATAAATTTCCAGTTTTATCTTACTCATTTTTTCCGTTTCTAGTATTTAAGCATGTTACATTGATAAAGTAAGAAAAAAAATTATAAAATTGATTTTTTCCTATATTCATACAACATGATACAGTTAAATAATATCCACCTATAAATGAAATTTCTTTATTTTCTCTAAGTTTTTGTTGCCATCACCAAAGGCTCTGTTTTAAAAAATTAATCATGTCAAAGCCTTTTGAATTTTTAGTTATGTTATTTTCTAATTTTATTGCATTGCAAATAAAAATTAAATGCAAACTTAAATTGATCAATTCATTTTAATACCAAATTACAATCACTAAAACCATATTTTTTTTCCTTATTTTTTATACAAGGTATAAATTTAACCATGGTATAACGATACTGTCGTAACCCGGTTGAGCTCGATCTGTAAATAATAAATTCGAATTCTACTTGAATAATATTTATCATAATTTCTCTTTTTCTTTCCCTCTACCCTTCCTCCTTCCATCGTAAAACTATTTATATAAGTTTAAGGCGGGAAAACCATCCCAATTAAATTTTGTGTTTTATAAATGACGGGAAAATAAATAAAATAATATGATGTAGTCTACTACAGATACCTATGACTGTGTTTTCCAATCAGATATGAAAATATTCTTTGGGGATAATCAGCATAAATTTAATTTTCTTCATAGCTTAAAATGATTCGTAGCCGGCGTCCTTTTCTAAAAAAAAGAAGCTAAATGATGAATAAATTGAGGAAAGTTAAAAAAATGTAGAAGTATTTTTTTTAAAGATTTCATGAATAATTGACCAGTTTAAGACCTTAATAAATTAGCTTGATATGGATTTTTGAAATAAAGCGTTTTTCCATCTGTAATCACAACCCTCTAAAAATTTTTATTATCATTTCTTTCTTTTATGATGAGACTAATTTTCTCCTATTTTTAACCATAAAAGAAAATTTAAAAAATACTCCTTAAAATGGGAAACTGTTTAAAAAAACCCAAGAAAGTTATAACAAAATTTTACAAGAGGGCTGAAGATAGAAGTTCAAATAGGGGGAATTTAATGTAAGGAACCTCTTGACCTTAAATAGAAAGATTTCGGTTCGTGGCTATAATTTGTTCTCACAAGGGTTGTAAATACAGTACACATATGGAAAAATAAAAATTCATTATTTTTAATTTCAGTATAAAATATAGAATATGACAGGAGTTATCATGAAAAACTATCGTGGAGTATTATAAAAATTGCTTTATCTTTGCTAGTTCCAAAATACTTTGCTGCCTAAACCAAACTGGAGAAGATGACAAGATTGTCCGAAGTCAATGATTTTACAATTTGGAAAGGAATTAACAAAGAACAGCATTAAAGGTTTTTTGGATTTTAGGCATAATAATAAGCTTGCTTATAGAATGATAAAATTAGTTGTCGTAGAAAATAGACCAGCATGTCGCTAGACAGAACTTTTTGAAGACATAAATAGAGAAAGTATTATCTATTTTATATTAGGAAAGGATACAACATTTTTAAGATTAGTTTGTGAACCCTGAAACATTAACCCACCTAAACTATTCTAAAGATCCTTTTACTACAAAGTTCACACAAACATTAGTGGAAGCACCATTGGTAAGCTCGCAAGTTAATTTTTCATACAGTAGAAGACAAAGATTAAATTCATGTCATTGGGTAGATTATGGTTATGTTTTAAGAAATGAAAAAGGTCATCTTTAGATCGATTAAATATTTGCTCTAATTTTTTCTTTCTCGACTTTTGGTTTACAAACAAAGGTAAATTTGTATAAATTTTCTTTCTACCTAAATGGGGGAAATACTCCTCATTAGCCGCATTTTTTTATATCAGTTTTTAATCTCCTATTTAATATTGTTTTATTGAGGTTTACTTAGCGACACCAGCTATGCATAATAAAAGACACAGGATAAATCCTTCTGATCTGCGTATTTAAAAATAGACCTTTTTGTGAAGAAAGACGAATCTACTATTTAAATAAAATATTTTTATAGCCGAATACTATGAATTATTTATTAAGTTTTTTGTACAACAAGCATGTTTCGGAATTACATTTTTGGAATTCTAGACATTTAAATGCATTACCTCCACATTACAGTGCTAGAATTTTAAAAGCATATGCAGTAATTTCTTACCGTAATCTACTTCCGGTTTTAAAAAAATTGAATATTTTAATAGGCAATAAATAACGTAGTTTACCTGTAATTATATTAGATAGGTTCGTAAAACTTTTTTTTTTGTGTCTTACATATGACCTAAATAAATAAATAAATACTTTAAATGAATCACAAGATTACGAACCAGTAGAAAATCCCCGACAATTAGCAGTGTGCACTCTTCCATGTATTCTAAAACCTAGCTCTATAACTTATAGGCTTAATTTTTTTAAAAACGAGCAAGGAAATTTCCATTTCAGGTATTTGATTACATATTATCAATCAAGATAGATATATAACTGGGCATTTTAACATATTTTCAATAGTGAGAACTATCTTTTTGTGTTCCTGTCGTAAATTTACTCTTATACTATCGATTCATTATGGTTTTTTGTATTAGGTCCTGCTACGCAATTTTTATAGAATTCACACAACAAGGAAATAAGTATATATGGATGATGTTAAATCCTAACATACAAATCACTTGTTTCTGTAACATGTACTGCATGCCAAATGAACTCTTTTAAATATTAGCCAAGTAAATTTTACTTTTTGAATTTAGATAAAAAGTCCCTTACACATTACATTTAGATAGCCTTTTACTAAAAGTATTTCGGTATAATAACGCATCTCTTTATAAAAGGATTGTATTCATCTAGAATTTTTAAAACTTTCTCAAAACATTCAGTCACACAGAGAATTAGATGAACGTAGGAATTGTTCTGAATGTAAAATAATAAACTTAAACTGATTCATTGTAGATAAAAATAATGCTTTTAATAAGATTAATCACAAAAGATAAAATTTAATTGTTCTACAAAAAAAACCCTTACGCTATTCAAATATCTTTTTTTGTAGCACAAAGTTATTTTAAGAGATTAGAAAAACTTTATATCATTCCCCCTTAGGAGCATATATCCGTTTTTTAACTTTTTGGTCTTATGATGCATCTAGGAACCCCCTTTTAAACTTATAAAAACGACGAAAAACTTTAAAAGAGTGATTCCGCAGCATATAGGGAACCAAATTAATAGGGCCTATTATATATGACATTTTACAATTTCCTGGCAGATTTTTTTTTTTGTTATTAATATCACTTAGTTTTTCTTCGTGCCCTCCTAAGACTAGCCCTTTATTCATAATTCGATTATCCCCTATTTGAAAAAAACAAGGTTATGTATTTTATATAATTTAATGTGGGGAAATAATCGATCGTAAATTTCGCAATTATAGAGCCCCTTAATTTTAAGTGTAATCGTTACTTATTTTGTTACTAGCAGAGTTATCTGTTCAAAGCAGAATTTTTTTTTTTTTGGTGCACAGGTGGGGGAATTTTCATAAAGACTCTCGTGAATGAAATTTGCTCAGTCCCACTCAGTACGTGAGATTTTACTCACTAAGACCCCCGGTTTGAATGAACATAAGGGTTATTTAAAAAGTTTTCTAAATCTTCATCTTTCCAGATATATAAATAAAAGATCCATATCGACATAATGAATATTTACATTCCTACTCACTAAAACCCAACCCCCCTCCTTCAGTAGTCTGCTGTTGGTATATAATTGGTGTGACGTGGTAACTTGCCGCACTTTTTATATATAGTATTTTATTTAATAGATAAACCCATTTTTCTAAATATAATCTTAATTCAGAGCACACCCCTGCTGTGTGGCGAGCACTAATCATAAATACCCATTGTGGCTTTGATATGGGAAAACACAGCCACTACCTATAACCCTATCCATGCAAACTGTAGATCATCCCCATTAAGACAATATTACGGGCGTGGTTAAGACCCGGGTGGAGGACGGCATTTCGTATTGGTATGTCGGCCCCATATCTTCAGACTCGATTGGCAAGCACAACCCTCTTACCTACCAACTCACTGTGAATTGGACTCAAGTCTACTACACCTGTTTTCGAGCCGTTGCACAGTCTTTTTCGAATAGCTCATATCCGCGACCTTTGTCCCCTACTTTAGTCCTATCTCTCCTTCGGAATCTATTCAAGTCCCACCTTGAAAGTTTTGAGACCCACGCTTGATTCGAACCCGCAAACCATTATCCTTTCGGACTGAAGCTCTCTTCTGAGCTATGGGACTCGCAGAATTTTTATGTCCTTCTATTTTTTTTTTTTAAAGTATTTTGTAATTCTTTGAAGCTTCTGATATATTTCTTTCATTTTAAAAAATTTAATAAAATTTTTAAATTCCAAACTGAAGTCATTTTGCTCTAAAGTAGACTTAAAAAAACGCTTATCAAGACAGACAAAAGTTTAAAAGTTTTTTTCACTAAAAAGTTGAAACGCTAATACAGTTTTTTGTATCTGTTTTATAATAAAATACTTCTAATTGAAGACAAAACAAGAAATGATCAAAAAACACGCAAGAAAAGGGCATATTAGACCTCTCAGCGTATTTAAGAAAACCTAGCTTAGAAGTTGTATCCTGTTTAATTTTTCTATTTTTCTCAAAAGAGGGTAAAAATTAAATTGAGATGCTTCTAGTATAGAAAGGAGTTTAGCTGATTTGTTTGCTTTACAAGTAGTCTTTTTATCTCTTTTAAGTATTACAAAGTAGTTGTTAGCTTGCCCCTTATTTTTTTGATATTGGCGCGCACATACGTTAAGAATTGAGTAAAATCATAATTACTTTAAGACTAATAAGTTGCGGACTTTACTCTGCTTGTTTTCTTGGACATTCTCTGCTTTTTTGTCAGGCACATTTAGACATACTTTTATATTTTTCGCTGTTTCTGACTTTTATCAACCATATGAGAATTAGTCAACAAAAATGTGGTATCCCCCACTTAAAAATTGTATTTCAAAATTTTTATGTATCATCTTTTCAATTTTTCCATCCCCTAAATGATAAGTTCTTATATAATTTTTGGAGGGGAAAACAGCCAATATATGTCTCCCGTGGTGTTGACGACATATTGGAGAAAATAGGTATTGTTTCGTGTCCCTGTGACCAACCCGTTCTCCAGGTAGCTCTCTTTAGGCTCCTGTTAAATAAATAGTTTTTGTAGTAGAGGTACTTTTTTTATATTTTTTGATCATTTCTTCGTCCACCTTCTTTTAGCAAGAGATAATTTTTATAATAAAAAAAAAATAAATATAAAAAGAAATATCAAAATGTTATGTGGGGCATAACGGTATCAGTATACCATAAAAATAATAATAGACTTTTTAATTTTTTTTTTTAAAAAAATCAATGCTTCATAATGACTAGCAGAGCTATTCCGTTTTTAAAAAATCAACAAATTTACACGTCTTTTTTTTTTCTGGGAGTTCTTGATTAGGACCCATGTTTATGCTCATTTGTCGGTCTTGCGACGTGTAATAATGGTTTCGGACCGTAATACATTTATTTGAATTGATCTTGGGGAGAAGCTATATTTTCATCCTTTTAATTTTATCAATCATTCTTTACATTGATTTTTGATGAAGATTAATGAATATTTAAATTAAACAATATGCCAATTAATTAAAAAGACATTAAATGAATAGTAAGTCGTGTAAACTCCCCCCGGCTCAACAAAAAGATTCCCTTGTGCTTCTTGGGGCTTGTAAAAAAATTGCATTAACTAAAAATAAATATTTGGCTCAAATTTATACAAAACACACTTAAAGCCTTTTTTGACAAAAAATCACTAGAAATCGTGCTAAGCGTTTAATATTAGCTTTGCTTTTTTTTATATTTCTTCAAAAGGTGTTGCAAATTAAATTTTAAATTTTTAAGAATTAAAAACATGCAAATGCGTTTAAGGAAGAACATCTGTCTATAATAGGTCATTCAACTGGATGATCCATAATATATTGTTTGTTTTAGGGATCTTTTATTTATATTTGGTTGTTTAATATTTTTAATATATACTATTTTACAAAATATAAATATTGTATTACAAATAGGGAAGTGCCTAAAACAATAAACGTAATTAATAAACCTTGTTTTTTTTCTTTTTCCCACTTCTCTACGATAACAACATCATAGAGAATTTCTTTCTCCTACTGCTTACCTTCTGCTAAATAAGTACCACCATTAGAAAGTTTCTTTCAGATTTAGGGCGTTACAAAGCTTAATTATTTTTTTCATAAGATTTTCTAAGATTAAAGAAATAAAATAACAAGGGAAAAATTTAGAATTCAATATAAAGATGCTTAGAGAAAGTTGACAAGCATTGCTTTCAAAACCGATATTGGCGCATGACCTTCCGGTAAATGGCCCAGAACATAGACTACATGTATGAATGTCTCGTCCTTGGCATGCCTAGAAAAGCAGACTTGTAAACCTTTTTAAATTTAGAGAGTTAGTTTCTGTCTGTCCCATTTATTTCATACTGATAAATATATAATTTAAGAATAATTGATGAATAACTCACAATGTCCAATCAGTTAGCTTGAACTGGAAGCTAACGGCCTGCCCGCTTACAAGCAGGTCTCTAATCCTTCATAGTTATTTTACAGTATTTTTTTACCCTATATATTTTGGATGGGAACGAAAAAACAATATTTTAAAAGAAAATAAAAATGATTCTTATTCCTAACATCAAGTGTAAATATAAGCAACCTGTTGTGCCTCTGAATAAAGATGCTTATTAGAAAAAACATGGGTTTTTTGATTCATAAATAAATATCTATCGAAAAATTGCCGTAACTCACTTCACACCAATAATACCAACAACACCTGATACAACAGATATAAACGACATATATTTTAAATTTTTTTTTAAATTTAAGACATTCATACCATGTTCGAGTGAAGGTCCGCCCACTATGGCGTTATCGGCAGGTAGACGGCCAGAATATAACAAATCCTCTAAATGCTCATTCTGAATGCTCCTGAATATTTTTTTAAAGATAATATCTTTACTGTCATAAAAACTTGGGTATTAAAAAATTTATATTTTTGATTAATAACAATTAATGTGGTTTGTAATACCACACCTATCACAGCAAACCATTTATTGAGGGAACTTTAGAATTTAAATCTAAACTTTATTTATTTTAGATTTGTCCGTGCCCTTCTTCTCAAAAATGTGACTTTATAAAAATTTTAAGTAATTTATAAAAATAAATAAGTTAGTTGGATTTTAAAGAGCCGTCGACAATAAAAGTACCACTATTTTATGTAGTGTACACTACAGTGAAATAAAATTACTAAGTTGCAAAAATTGAAATTTTGGATTGTGTCATAATTTACTACATAAAATTGTATTGTATCTAGATATTTGTGGTATCTTCCCCCACAGATTTGATAATCATTCTGTCCATACAATGTTTTAATGTTTTTTTGATTGTTCAATAAAGTTCTGAACATAGTTCCAGAAGTTACTTAAATAACACTAAAAAGTTGAAGATCATGAGAAAACAACAGCCTTCCCGACTCCAACAACACGAGGACCATCCTCATTTATTAATTAAATCCACCATTTTCCTATAACCTTATTGAACGTATTTTTACCCTTAGGATACGGTAATATTACAATTAAAAAACTTTGTATTTTCAAGTTTGGTATGAAGTAATATTAGTCAAAAGTCATTTTTTTTTTGAAAAAAAAGACACCCAAATTAGGAAAAATAAGATATAAGATAATGTTTTCAAGAGATAGACGCGTCTTTGCAAATTAAATCCTTAGATTTTGAAAGAGTGTTTTTTAGAATTAAAGAGCCAGATTAGCTTTTAAATAGTTTTTTGACCTAGTTTTATGTTTGAAGGTGGATTGAAATTGGGGGGGCCCAAATTAAAAAATCATTTATTATCACATCTAAGAGCCAATTTACATTTTACCAACAATATTTTAAATGTAGAAACTCGGAAAAAGCTAGCTTCTTTACTGTCCAATACAACAAATTTTTTTTTATTTACAAATTTTTCCCAAGTAGTTTAAATGATCCGTCGATTTTGTATATCCACAGGCTTTTTTCTCTGCCCTAAAACTTACCACGATTTGCGGGTCAATCATTCCGATATCACCCAAAATGTCAGTTTATCTCTTCAATCAACTTTCCAAAAATTCTAAAATAAGAATTTAGATTACGAACTGTCCCATTGAAAAATCCGAAATAATCCTTTAAAGTTCCTTCAATCTTGTCTAATTTCTAATAAACTTTCAACACCATAAGGATATTATCTAAATCTTTAAGGAATTCTTTTAGATAACAGTTGACGAATCAGGAGTTTCCACTAAAGCTGATTCTAGATATAATTCAGAGCAGTAATTTCTTTCAATATGCCCTTCTGGCCATCTTTAATAATTTTATTTCCTCTCTCCAGGTTTTTTTGAACCTCGTCCCGGGTGCTCTTATTATCTCCAGTAAGTAGTTTTGGCCTTTTTAATCGATTAGACCTTTATCTTTCAGAAGTTCTTTGAGCTTTTTAAGAAAGTCAGGTTTAATTTTTTTATAATCCTTTACTTGTCACCTAATTTGTCTTATCACCATAACCTCCTTAAGTTCATCACGATATTCTTTTTATTTTCTAAAAGTCAGTTATTTTGTTTTCACGCTTATCCTTATCCTCTAGAACTCTTAACTTTTGTCTCTAAATCATTGACTCTTCTTCAAAATGTCTTTTATTTTTCATCTCCTTTAACTTTATCTCATAGCTTCCTGACTTGACTTTTATCTACTTGTTTTTCCTGCATCTTCTCCAAGTGTCATTAATGTTATTAGTAACTGTGGTCAAGGTCTGTCGCATCTTAGCAGTATCGTCTAGCTTATCCGAATCTTGTAAGATATTTTCAAGCTGTAGCCATACCCTTTAGGTCTCAGCATTCTTGGCAGCGTTAACAGCCTGGTCAGGATTATTTTTCTATGAATTTATAGACTGTTACATCATCTATTTATCATCTCACGATGATTTAGCTTTTGTCCACAACTATAAATCTTTTTTACCTAATAAATATTTGATTGATTCACGTGACTTATTAGAATCCCGATATAATTTTCTTACTTGTCCTTCAATCTTACTCTTATCATTTGAATATCCTTTTTTCTTTTTCTTCTAAATGTTCCCTTTTAGACAGAGCATCTTAACTTTTTTGTCGAACATTATTTTTATCTGCTATACACCGTCACTTTATCTTATCACAAAGACTCTTTATTGTCAACACCATTTTTCAAATCTAATTTTTCAAATCTTCATCAAGCTTGCTCTTTTTCGTCAGTACATCTTTGGCCTTATCCTTTTTATCTTGTTAATTTCGTCTATTACATTCTTGAGTCTCTGAACAGCATCTTTTAAGACGTTGTATCGACCTTTTCTAAATCTTCAGAGACGCCACTTACAGTATAGATTGCATTGTCAAACAGCTTCTCTACTAGGTTTTAGCTGTAGTGTTTTGTTTTATTTGATTCTTTTGTAATATGTTATGACTGCCGTTGCCATAAACCATTCAAATTATCAAGCATCTTCTTAGTTACAGAAACCTAGCGCAGGTTTGTTTTTCCGAAATCCTTTGTTAACTTTATCAATCATTATTCTTTCCTCCAAGGTTGTATTGCTTTAGTGCCTAATTTTTGTTGTTGCCTCCACAATTATTAGCCTCATTCACGTAATCTTATACCATCATCTTAGAACTTTTATTTGAAGATCGATTTGAACCTTTTCCATCTTGACACCTTTTTAACCTTAGACTGGTTATTTCTTTGCTATCTAGATTTTTGAATCTTATCGACAAGCTTATCCTTGCCATCTAAAATAGCTTTAGCTTTGTTTCCAAGCTCATCTTTGTTTTTTTGTGTACTCATTGATCCTTTTATCAATCTCATTTTATCGCCTGAAAACATCCTTTACTTATCACCTATCTTATTGATTTCACCTGAACCCCTTTACACTTCTTTAACAGTATCTTTAACGCCTTCATTAACTTATCTATTCACTTTGTACACCATCGAGTTGCCGGTACTTTTTCAACAACGGATCAAGCATCTGTAGCAGTATTGCGATCTTTTCTTCTTTTCTTCTGCCGTTTTGTAAAGCATCGTTGATCCCTGAAGAACATACTATTCAACTGTTGACCAAATCTTTAAACGTTAGACTCTACTCCGGATTATGTCCCAAACAAAATTGTTTTACCTAATATCCATTTTGTTGTACTAGCATCTAATATTGGGTTTAGCGTTTGCGACTAATTTATATTTTTTTAATCCCAAACGTTTTTATTCCATCGGAGTTTTGAATTAGTTTCTTCACACTATTTTTAAGCATTTTTGATCATTTTATTCTTTTATCTTCCAAAATACCATTTGTTTTTTCTGGTAGTGTATCTTTGTTTTGAAAGAGCATCATTTTATCTTCTCGACAACTTACTTTTTATCACCAAGAATTTCATTTACCTTATCAACAAGCTTATCTTTGTTTCCAAAAATTTTAAAAGATCTTCATTCAGATTATCTTTTTCGTCTGTTACATCTTTAGACCTATTCCCTAACGTTTTATTAAATCAGATACTTTTTAAGTTTCCTTAACCGCTTTCATTCATCCACCCTTTTCGACCAATTTCGAAATTTCTACTTCTGAAACACTGTTTCACACTATACAGTTTTGTCTAGAAAGTTCTGTTATCTTTAACCGTTTCCGTCAATAGTATTTAATCTTGCCAGAATACATTTACCTTTGTCGCAATGTCTTGAGATTTTCCGTAATTCCCTTTAAAAGTTAGGGCTAAAGTAAGGATTTGCTTCTACAAAACTATTACTTAACTTCCGTAATTAACTTTTTATCGACAATAATAGCATTAGCTTTTGTTGCTGTTATTTTTGGTCCCTGGATAATACTATTAATGTCGTCACTACGTGTTTTTATATTGGACTCTCAAGAATGTTTTTAATCCTAAGATCAAGTATTACTTTTTATCCTCTTTTATATTCTTTACTCCTCTATCCCTTCTACCTTATCCTTACTAAGAAAGGGCTTCAATGACTTTTTTACTAAGTGCATCTTTAATCACTTAATTCCACTAGTTTGATTTTCCAAGATTCTTGTTACTATCAGCAATACTTTTTAACTTATTTTTCGATAGTGTCATGATCAGCCACAGACCTTTTACGTCGCCGCCAACACTTTGAATTTTAGCAAGTAAATTCATTTGCTCATCACCTAATACATTCTGTATATCGTCAAATGCTTGAGCCGTGATACAAAATATTACAATATCTTCATAGTCATTCTTTTGATGATTCTAAGTCACCTAAACTTGATTCTGAATCGTGCTTTTTAATCTAAACCACAATAGCTATCAATGATGCATGGGACGATGCACACCACGAGAAAAAGTGAGAATATCTTTCCCTCATCTAACTAGCTGGTCTTCCTTGAGGGTTCTGTTAAAGTAACCTGAAAAGTCTCGAAGATTGAAGATTTTTCTTATTAAGCTCGGCTGGTAGAGCTTTGAGAGGATTTTTTAGAACTCCAACATCCATTTGCTGTCCAATACAGGTCATGAGGTTGACTTGTGTCCAGTCTTAAGATCTTATGTGGAATCTCTCTACAAGCAGCTTCTTGACTTGAATTATAGGTCGACTTATAATGTGGGGGAGTTTCTGATATTAAAGATTAGTTGTAGGGTTCTGTAAACCTTATTTCTTTCAAAGAATTACGGAAGATCTTTGTGATAACGTCTTTAGCCATATCATTTTTGTTTAAGAAAAGAGGTTGATCCTCTTCTGAACGTAAATCTGTGGAAGTTTTGCAGTTTGCTTGTTTATTTGTTATTATCATTTTCTTCATAGTCATCATAATTTGGCGATAGCCTTTGCTTACGCATATAAAATCTTTTATGCAGCTTTTTGACCTCAAGGAATTTACTCTCCTTTTCATCTGATATCAGGAAATATATCGCTGAAGATTCGTCAGATTTATCATGCATCTTTGCGATAATCTTCTTTTCTGATCTTCGTAAATGTTTTTCTTTGACGAATACACCTACAGGTTCCTTACGCTTAAGTTGTTTATCTGGAAAACAAAAAATGCTGCCTTTCCAGCCATTGAATGCCTCATGTTTCAGTATGGTGTTCAGCTTTTTTTTCTAAACTCTACTAACGTCTACTTCTCATCTCCGCTTAAGTCCTTTCTCTATTACTTCAGAAATTGTCACAACTTTCTTTCTACTCTTTTGTGGCGAATTGAACTTTCTTCAATAGTTTGTCTTTCTTCAATAGTTGTTCCTTATTCACTGAGTTTCCTCCTGGGTAAGCTTTGGCTGAATGTGTGCATTTAAATAGATTTCCTGTCATTCTATGGCTTATCCTTCGAAGATTAAAGCGAAATTTATGAGAAGATACTCAATGATAATTTATGCAGTTCAGAGGGGGGAAAATTAAAGTGCTTTTATACCGAATGTTGTAAGTATATAATTGTTAAGGTAATTTGATAATAAAAGTTAAAACAAGAGTTGTCTTAAAAGTTTTCTTATCATTTGATTTATTGATTAAAAATAATTCACTTTTATTAATTTAAAATATAAAATTGAAAATTTAGAATTTATTTATTGTCATATTTTGTTCTTTACTTTACCATTTTTTTTAACTCAACATTAAATATTTTCCTAATAATCATTTCCTCTTTCTTTTGTAAAAAAAATATCAAAACAGTAAATTCTCATCAATAAAGCAGACCTTTAGAATTAAATATACAGGAGTCTTTTAACCTTTCATTGTGGCAATTAAAATCAAATGTAAGCCTACTTGATACCGCTTTCTAACAAAAAACATTTTTTCTTTTGTTACCTCTCAATTTTTATTTTAAATAAAATATAAATTCTCGATACATATACAAGGTAAAATGAAGATTTGGACTTTTACATGAGACATTTTGTTCTTCTGTGCAAACTCCTTTGTCATAAATTGTAAATTCAATAAATCTCATTTTAATATTAAAGTTGTTCAATTTATTTAAAATAAAACAAAACGTATACAGTCTTCTAATAAATTACAGATCCTAAATTTTCAAATTTTTACTTTGTTTACTCAAAAGCTCATCCACACATCATCAAATTAAATTATCTTAATTAAATTAAAACATAAATTTTTGAATTTAAAAATCATCTTTAAATACTTAATCGTAAGAAAAACATAAACTTGAAGACTGTCTCTAATTTTAAAATTACGTAGAAAGTATTAAATTAAAGCTAATTTAATCAAAAATTAAATTAAAAAAAGATAAGAAGACAGCTTTTGTTTGTCTTTTCTTGAACCAATAAATATTTGTCCTTTGAGTTCTTTTTAAAATTTTTGTTTCAACTAAAAAAAAAAGCAGGTCTAATTAATCATTAAATTACTATAACTTGTGTTTTGAGGTGATTCTTTCGACCAAAAAAATAAAATGGTCCTTGATATATTTTTTGGTATCCTAAATACATTAGACTGTGCACAGGATTGTGCTGATCCACTAGCTAACAAACTTCCTTGCTTCAAATAACCTATTTTATTTTATATCATTTATTTCTGATAAAGTAAAGAAAAAAAGACTATTTTAAAGTTACGTGAGTTTTCTTAACCCCAATCAGTTTTTTAGAATCTTTTTAGTTTTATCAAAAATGGTTTCTATTACTCCCTAGAATTATTTAAACACAAAACTATGGTTCTTGATATTTTATTTTATTTCTTTCTTTTCTTCTTTTTAACCATAAAGATTCTTCTTTATATACCATTTACAAAAAATATTTAATTTTGTTTTTACAAACTCCTGTAAAAATGCCAAAAAATCGTTTGTACGCGTGATCAGCGGAGCAACAATTCAAAATTTAAATTAAAAACATAATATAGAGTAATTTTAGTGAGAAGGAATCTCATAGTACTTGGTGGAACTGAACCATGGTTCACTTAAAGAGTCTCTATGAAGATTTCCCTATTCGTGACATCAAAAAACAAAATCAATTGAATTTAAAATTTAGCTAGGAAACATCTGTCGTATTTCCTTGAGAGTACGATACGACACGAATCAAATCTTTATTCTTTTATTTCTTTATAAGGTCCATGAATTGAAATATATTTATAGCAAAAATATCTTGCAAAAGTGTGGTTACATGAAAATATATATGGTATATTGCACATAATCAAGCATAAATAAGGTTCTTCTAAATTTTAGGCGATAGAGTAGGAAAAAGAATGTCATAATCGTTAAATTCAGATTAACTGTCCTACAATATGTCATACGAGAACTAAAAGAAAATACAAAAACATTTGGTATGAACATGATGAGTTTGTAAAAGATTGTAATTTTAATAAACAACAAAAAATCATTTCAAAAAACTCTACGTAATAGCGTTGCAAAGCTTTTTTTGCTCTTTCCAGGCGTTCATTTAGAATAATGTATAATTAAACCTATATCATTTTAGAATGACTCATTCCGAGTGAGAAAATTAGAATATTTTTGTACATAGACACTGCCCTATATTAGTAAAAGCTTAGCTGTTCTAACATTGGCATAGGGCACTTGTCTTGTGCACTTTTTCTACAAACACTAACATGAAGTCCGCTGTATAAGCACTACTAAAATTTTGAGTTCGATGGAGAGTCTTCAAGATTATTTTATATCTTTTGCCCTAATGATTAGATTTGATTATGATGCTTAACAAAATAAATTCTTGTGCAATGAATGTATGACTGTAATTATTTTTTCTGAACATCTGTGTATTAATGCTTTACCTATCAACATCAATCGTCTTTTTTTTAGGATTTTATGATTCTTGAGCATACCCCTCATTTATAGAAGAGTTGTGAATGAAGGATGAATACAGCTTTTTTACTGTAAAAAAATTGAAGGCGAAGCATTTTGTAGTTTAAGACATTTCAGAGTCTGATCTATTAGTTATAAGGTATACGTGAGAACTTCTCTTGAATTTAAAAATATAGCAAAAGGTCATTAAACAGTAACATCAGCTCTAGTATGTTCAATAAATATAGTATTTAGAATAATTGGATGAAAGTATGGTATTCTTACCATAAATTCTATTTTTTATTTTTCCCTCCATTTTTACTATTTATTCCCGTCAAAATTATATAAGGGAATTCCCCAACAGGATGGAGTTTTCTAATTAAAATATTTTATAAACTTTTTTACATTTGGGATACCACAGAAAGCTTTTAGTGTTGGAATTAAACGTTTTCATTGGTATTCTTGCTTGGGCTAAAATTATATATTTTTTTATACAAAAATTTGTTATTAGTTTAGATCTAATTCATAGAGATTCTATCTCGACATTAGTATTCTAACAACTTAACGTGATGTATTAAATATGAGCAAAAATAAACCCTTAGATATCATTCCTAGAGCTCTTGGATACAAAAGCTAGATTTAAGAGTTTTTAATTATTTATTATAACTCCTGCAAAACTGGTCACTGTGTTCGCGTGTGTAACCAAAAAAAATGAACAAAATAAGGTAAAATAAAATTATTTAATAAGATTCCAAGAGATTGCTACACCAGCAAAAACTCTTCTAATCACTATTCGTAATCTACAGACTCGGAATAGTCTATTGACCTTTGCTTTTAGCAAGAAAAAGGTAAAATTATGGTACGCTTCCTATCCCGACCGTAATGACTTTTTTTAAGGGACCCCCCTTATGGCACGACTTTTTTTTGAAAAAATTATGTCGATGACAAAAAATCTTTACCAGCGATGATATTGGAGTTAAGTTTTACAGAAAAATTTAATTGACGAGATGTTCATATCCTGTGAATTCAAAATATCTTTTAAGCATCGTCTGGAATTATCCAACTTTGCGCGATGTATCAAAATGTCTGGATAATCCATGTATGAGATAATGTAAAAAAAAATCAAAAATAGATGGGTACGTTTGGATTTGTAAACGACCATGCACATTTACGAAATCGATAAGGCATGAACACTCCTTTTATTCATCGAGACTTAATTTAAACTTATTTTAGACTAATGTAGAAATATATTAATAATTTAAACTTGGGAGAACATTTCCATTTAATTAAATATCGGTAAAACCACAGTAACTGAGTATACTATATGATTAGAACGTTGGATTGTCATTTATAACTAGCGTTAAATGATAAGATTGGTGGGTATGATCCAGACAATCAGTCTATCTATGTAGAAATAGATGACAGTCTGTTTTTTAAAGGCTAAATATTAGAGTGGCACTTCCTCTGGACAGTGTATGTGGGTGGCGTAAAAGAGGTACCAATCGCACCTTTATTGTTCCTGTGATGGATAGAACAAAAGAACGATGATAACATGTCATTTCTGAAAATGTACCCCAGAAAGAAGTGTTATTATACTGATGAATTAGATCTATAAAAGTGCTAGTGAAATGGAATTTATCTATTCCACAGTAAACCACAACTAAAGTTTTATAAATCTGCTAATGTATACTCAAAAAATTGAAAGGTTTTTTGGTCACGAACAAAACGGTATTTACGTCATAACATGGATTAACCATCTCTACATAATGATCTTTTACATTTAAATGGTAGGTTTTAGAGTCAAAAAAAGAAAAAGACTTAATAACATTATTGTTTGCTCCTAAAATTAAGATTAAAAATTTTATTTTGTTTTGATTTTTTTTCTTTTTCATTACGGTCGGTATAAGGAAGTGTGGTTTATATTCCAACAGATTATAAAATTTTTACTAAAAAATTTATTAAAATATTTTCACTTTTAAACAACCCGAAGAAAAGCACTATATAAATAAAACTTTTAGTGTTAAAATAAAACCCCTTTTTAAGTGGTACAGGGACGAGCATCATAGAAGCATTTCTAGCTCAGGCCGTCTACCTGACTAGTAAAGCACAGGAATGCGCGTACCAAAATTATTATTTATTAAATTTTTTTTCAAACAAAGTTATCAAATTGCAGCTTTTTTAAAGTAAGAGTATAGCAATATGATCCTAAATTTTTTTCGAGAACAATATATCTATTTAATTTTAAAAATGTCGTAGCGCACTCTTTTATTTTCTAACGGATCGTATACCAGATTTGAATGCTAGAATTCGAACTAAATGAAGTTTAGACGCCTTTAACTCTTGGGATTAAAAGATTACACATCAGATACCTAGGCGAAATCTCAGAAATACATCACAAATTATTATATTAGCTCAAAAGATAATTAGTATAATCAAAAACAAAATTAAAAAAACATCCTTAGATGTCACAAAAAACATTAAAACAACCCGGAATTACAATTTATTGCGTTTCACTTGTAGAAATAAAAAGAATTTATGTTAATAGGAGGCGACTCAGGTATCAAAAGCCTGATTAAGAAGAAAGCTAATGATTTTTCTAATCAATAACAAACTTCACTTGTTTGTTGAGATTGCAAATCAAAAAGGAAAGTTTTATCTTACGATCATCGGGACGTAATGCGTTTAGGAAGCTGCTAAGTTGTAATATGTCTACTATTTCGGACAAAACAGGGTGGGGGAATATGTACTAAGTTTTTTAGTCCTAGATCTATTGTTAGGAATTGCTTAATAGTTGTCTTGTTGCCTAACAAGGGACATCTTTGAGAGTGAGAAAAAGCTAAGAAGCATATTTTAGCAATAAATTTCTGTTGAGAGAATTCAGGTAGAAGTTTCAATTTACACAAGTATTCAAATGAAAATGATGGATGCAATCGGATCATGACGGATATTCGATTTGTTTTTATTCAAAATTCGATTTTTATATACGCCTAATTTAAGTCTTTATTCCTGTGAGATAGAGATGTCTAGAAAAATACGATTTACTTTGGAAACTTTTAAAATTTGTAAAAAAATGGTTAGAGTTCAAAAATGCTAAGATGGATTAATTATGCATAAATAAGTTCTATAAAAGTTTTATGGCAGCCAGTGCCATTCACAAAGCCAAGAATTATCAAACAGCTAAAGATCAAACTGTCACTAGAATTTGCCAAAAAATCTTTTATAAATCAAAAACTTCGTTCAAGGAAGTAAAAGATAGATGTATTTACTATAATCAATCTTCTACAGATACAATTTATGTTAATGAGTCTTAAAGAAGTCTCCTTTTTTTTTTACCTTAGTAAACAGGCAGGATTTTAACACTGCCTTTCTCTCAACAACATAAATTGATTGTATACAATCGTTAGAAGGATCACGAAGAAGAAGATTGATTAAAAGAGATACTTTAAGACAAGATTGCATGATAATTTAAAGCAGAAGATATCGCTTTAAAAATTGCGTAATCTTGTCATAGTTGACGTAATCTCGGGATGAGGCCCATGCTCAAGAAATGCTTCAATGAAATTCTCCTTGAGGCCGATGTCCCTCCGATATTAGTCCTCCGTCAAAAACATGTTTTTTATAAACATGACATTTAATATTTTATTATATTTTTTATGGGGTAAAGTTTATTTATATTTTTCTTAGACAAAATTCTAGAAAAAAAATAATATAAATTCTTAGAATGAATGTTCTTCCTTTAAACAATAAAAATTCACCAAAATAATGTGGTTAATACCACAATAGTAAAAAAAGATTTCGACACAAACAGTAAAATCAAGAAACAAAAAGCTGTTATCCTCTTGAGATCGCCAGTCGAGGTGGAATGGAAGCTACTTTCAGAAAATTTTAAAATCAGATAAAGGGATTTAGGGCTATCAAAAAGCAGGTGAAGCGTACATAATAAGTGTTTGATTCTACACTTAATTTTATTATTAATTAGAACTAAATACATTTTTCGCGTGCCTCCTCTATCTTTACGCCCTGATGTGCGCTGTAAAACTTGAAATAAAAAAAAAATATGATTCTAAAATAGCTTTATAGTAACCAAATTTCCGAGTTTCAGAAGATTTTCGCTTTCACTTACCTCTTTACCTACATACCTTTTTAAACCCATATATAGAATTTTTTTTAATAAAAGAAATAAGCATTTTCTAGAGAGCAGTAGATTTATCAGCATTAATATTTTTTTCAAAAATTGTGTCTTTTAAAATAGATACTGTCGTTTGGCATCCTCTATTTCATGCTCTATAAATCACAGTTTCTTTACCTCCTCTGACAGCGAACACTTATTTTCATTATTAGAAATAAGACTTCCATCTAGGAGCCGCGGAGTGGATGACACATAAGCAAACTTATATTCGATATCAATTCTTTATAACTAAAAAATTGAATGCCTTTGCATTTTAGTACAAAAAAAAATTTTATTTTTTAACTTCAGAATACTCTTAACAGGGGGGGGGGGAGGGGGAGGCGGCGGGGTGGGGGCTTTAAGGCTTTAAGAAAATTTTTTAATAATGTAGGCCGTAAAGGTAAGGAGCGCCCATTTTCTATGTTCTTCCTTTCAATTTGAGGTATTCAGTTAATTTTATTTTTTCTTTGTTGCATCTTCCAATTTTCTTGTGATGTCTAGAGTAAAATGGGGGAACGAGATCTGCGTAAAAAAATTCTATAACGCACGGCTCTTTACGACGTTTTCATTGTATATAGACTTTTTTCTTTAATAACATTTTCTTTTTGTAGTTTAGCGGTTAATTTTTTCGATACGGGCTAAGGTCCTGTATATACTTTAACGGAGATATAAACCAATGGCACCAGAAAGTGATTATTTAAGGAGAAGAAGAAATAATAAAATTAACGAATTGATAAACATGTTTTGTGGTATTTATTATTGTCGCAGTGTTACCCTTAACCTCAAAATAGTTATTTAAAATTTTGCAATTTTTAACCCATGCAACAATCCCGATGAATGAAACCAAATAAATCATATTGTGACAATATACACAATTTCTAATATTTAATGGTTACAAGTCTGATTCCTATGATTGCACTTAAATTATTTAATGGATTGCTGCTTCGATTCGAGCTCATCATTATAGGCATTCGATCTTGTGAGCGCGCGAAACAAACTTGACAACTTAATAAGCTAAACAAAAAACTTTAATGAACGATAATAAAAGAATGACTAATATTTAAAAAGAGACTGGAACCTTTAAAGTTTCTAATGGAAACAAAATGGAATCTACAAACTTTATTCACCAGAATTTTTTTGTTTGGTGACAAAAACTATTTTAACGTCGCTTAGGACGAAGTAAGTCTAATTTTACGTCTGAGGATCTTCACTCTCAGATGGCCTATTCTTAGGCTCTCCATCGGAGCTACTATCACTTTCAGATGGCTCTTTCCAGGATATTATCCGAGCAATAATTACTCCTACTTTAGATAATCGTTATCAGATCTTCAAAGGACCTATTACAGCTCGAGAGTTTTTCATCCACATAAATCACTGTTCTTGCCATCTAGACTTGTTGCCGCCCAAAGCCATTAGAAGGAATTTCTATTAGAATTTTTTGACGACTCATACTGAGATTCTGTATCCCTGGCGTTTTGAGACATTTAGAAGCATTCTTCCGAGATTGAGTCGCCAAACAATAATTAGAATGAGAGATGGGGCCATGCACATGATTTTTGATGGGGATTATAATGTCTTCAGGATTAACAGATTTTTTCTTCTTTTGGACTTTGCTCCTGCTTTTCATTGTGGTTAAACATTTTTCCGATAGGTCTGAGGCGTTTCATACGTATTTGTCCAAAAACTTTTTAACTCCTCTAAAATTTGATTCATTGAAGATTCTCCATAACTACTGGCAGATCTTTTTTCACGCGAATCTGAGTTTTTGTGCGTTCATGCAAAATATGCATCTTACTTTCGCGGTCTTAAAATTCTAGGTTTTGAGCTAGCTGTCTCCTTACTGTTTCATCGTTATTCTTGCTGCTGTGGGTTCGCAAATTCTCTAAAACTCCACTTCAACGTTCCTTTTTACCGTTTCTTACTAAAACTTTCATCTTCTTATGTTTTGCATCTATTTTTATTTTTTGAAACTAGGTTTTTCCTGTACATCTGAACTACTACTTGAACTAGATGTCTGCTCACTTTCCTGATCACTATCTTTTCCTTATTTCTGATCATCATCAATTGGATCAGTATTTATCTCCTTGAATGGTAGAAGAAACACATTTTGTATGTTATAACATCTTTTTTCTTTTCCAAAATATTGTGTTTTCTCTCTCATTGATGCTCTTCAGTAGATGAAAGATGTTTAATGGCACTTATTTCAGAAGTGTTTGTTGCCAATGCAGGCAGGCAATTGGCTTGGTGAGAAACGCTACGGTTTTTTTTAAAATAATTTTTGGGATCATGAACCCTATGGTTTTCTGCAGCAGGTGGAGCAGCTTGTTAAGGGAGATTTCCTTCAAAGCATTTTTATTTTTTAATGACAGGGAGGATATATTTGCGGTTTTGTTAAAACATCTTTCTCCTTATCTTCATGATTGTTCTATGCTGACGAAGCAAGCAGCAAGCCTTCCTCCTTCGGAAACAGTATTATATCAGCAGACGCATTTTACTGTTTATCTACATCTTTCCCTATCTTTCCTGTTATTTTGCACCAGGCAACGAGGCAGCTTCTGAGAAACTTTTTTCTGAAGCTTCTTTCAAGCGCAAAAAAACCAGATGCAATTGCATTTGCTGAACCAGAAATGTCCTATCCTTTACAGAAGAATCTAGATCTTTCTCACTTCACGTACGTCGCATTCAGATGAGATGGAGAAGCTTCTTCAAGGCAACAGGCGCAACTGCACTGCTGGTAGAAGAAATTCGCCTTATCCCTTTCTGAGGAGTTAAATCTTTATTCATTTTCATGATTCGTCGCACCAGACGGAGAAGCTTCTTCAAGGCAACAGGTTTGTTGTAAGTGTATTCGATGGATCAGAAAATGTCCTTTTCCTTTTCAGAAGAATCTAGATCTTTTTATTTCATGATACGTCGCACCAGATGGAGAAGGGCTTCTTCAGGATAACAGGCGCAACTGCACTTCTGGGTTAGAAGAAATACCCTTATCCTTTTCTGATGCGATCTAAGTCTTTTTCATATTTATGGACCGTAGCACCAGAGCGAGCCAGAAACTCCAGGTAGATCTCCTTACTGAAGCATCTTTTATAAAGTGTGGGTAGGAAGTGACTCAAGCGTCAGAAATTCTTTTTGCCTTTTCTAAAGAGATTCGACCTTTCTTTCTCATCGACCGAGATCTCTTACAGTAGAGAAGTAGCTAGCTAGAGAAGAAGAGTTCTTCTGATACTTTTCTTCAATCTTATCGGTTGGTCTCTGTATTTGTTTGTGGAGACCACACATCATTAACAGATATTTCAATCTTCATGAGAAGCCAAATATAGATCGGACAGAGAAAATTGTACATTATCAAAGTCTTCCTAAATTTCATAGGGGGAATAATGAAATCGCTTATATACCGTTAATTTTTTCTATAGATTAATTAATTTATAATTACAAAATTTTAATTAAAAACACTTAAAAAATACACGAGTCACTAAATCCAACTGATACATAATAGAAACTTATAAATGTATTTCTAGTTTTCAAAAAAATTCATTCTTTTATTAAACTTTTGTTTACATCTCAAAAATTTTGATTGTAATATAATAAACCGTTTAATCAGAATTCTAAAGTTACTAGTTCAATACTAAAGAAATAAAAAATTCATACAAAAAAGCGTCTCATGCCTTTAGCAAAGCTTAATGACTAAATTATGCTTTTGCTTTCTCTAAAGGTGATCGTTTTTATTTACTAAAAATAATTAAGTTAAGAAAATTTTATGTGGTGTCATCAGATACAGAACTTTATGGGGTTCTCAACTTCTCTTATGTCTAAAATTATGAAAACTTTTATTCAATTTAAAATTTATCTCCTTTTTAAGATTAAATTTGTTATTATAAATTTTTGAAAATCAGAAAATAAGTTTTAAGACAAAAAAAGAAAAGAAGATAAAGGACTTACAGAGAATATGAATTCCAAAAGTCGCAAGCAAATTAACTTTGATTTTGTTCTGTATTTTTTTTATTTATTTTAAATTAAATTATAAATTTTCGACAACAAAAAAACTACGAAATAGAAAAAATATCACATCAAACGAAATCGTCTGATAACTAACAAATGTAAATAAATAATTTGATGCAGAAGAAATAAAAAGTTATTTATTAATAAATCATATAATATTTTTGTTAATTTACCTTTCTAAATTGAGTTATTATGCTGAATTTAAATTTTTATACGAAAATTTATAATTAATTTCCTGAGAATGGTGCAATCAGCTTCAATAGCAGGATCGAAGACTTTAATATCTATTTTATGCTATAGCATTATTGTTTCCATGCGTGAAAGGAAAGAAAGAAATTTATTATTTTTTTAAGAATTGAACAGAGGAAAATTAATAACTTTTATTTCATAAAATCTCACAGAGTCGTTGTGTTTAAAATTCAAGCAAAATATTAGCATATTTAATTAATATCTTTTTCAGATAAGCAATTAAATTTACTTCGGTACCGATGAACACAAATTTCTATCAAGCATGGAAAAATTTTTGTTGTAAAAGAAAAAACAGTCCCAGACCCTCCTCCCCTGTAAATAATATTCTAAATACTTCAATTGCAGAGAAAACAAGATTAAAAAAACACAAAAAGTATAGGGGAGATCACACCTTAACTTATTTATAGAACATAGCTACATTCTAAAGATTTTATCCCGTATTTTTTCTCTACAGGCTTTAAAATATTTTTTTTTAACTTTTTTTAATTAAATTACAAAGTTATTTTTAGATCTGTAAGATATTTTTCCATATCTAAGTGTTATATAAAAAAAAATTCTTTATGACATGAAAACCTTTATTAAACGCTAAAAAAACTAAACGCGGTGTTGTAGATTCCGTTATAACTAAACTTGAGATGATGTCTAAGAAATATTTACTTTAGGTTATATGTATAAGAAAACTTTACAATCTAATGCAACAAAACAAACAATTTTATTGGGTATATTGTGGATTATTTAAGAAGTTGCTTACTCTCATTCATCGCACGGCTCTAGTTTCCCGGCGAATCTGGCCTCCTAAATTTTTTAGTAGTCCTGTCGATTTAAACAATTTCCCTTGTGGTAAAAACAACATTTTAGTATGGTATTTATTGTTTTCACTGATGGTTCGTTCGGACATCAGTTCTTGTATTATTCATTGACGTTCTATTTTATATTTTGATATTGAATGAAACCGTAAGGTTTCATATCAAAGCATTAAAAGTATAAATCTAGAAGAAAACCAAGAAAGAACCGAATAATGAGACCAACCCCATTTATAAACCATTTTACAGTATAAACATTGTTTTTAAGGGACAGTGGCAACTTAGGTCTGTGGAGGAATACTTCCAGACAAAGCAGCATCCCGGGGTATTCGTCACAAAAATGTTTTTGGTCTTTTAAGATTTTCAAAGGAAAAACTTATTGAGTCACACCGTGAAAATTTTATTGTCTGATGCAGAAATAGAATTTATTTTCAACTTGTCATAGACCTTATTGCTCTAATAAAATCTTTAAACTCAGGATTATAGACGTTTGATACTTCTTTAGGTCAGTTGTCTGTGAGGTCCCTGGGCGCAAGAATGTTCTTTAAGGTCTAATAAAAAAAACTTAATAGAAATTTCTTAGAATTCTAAGAAATCTTCCTCTAAGGGAACCCAGAAAAAATTACAATAAAGGTATTTTTTAACTCAAAGGAGATTATTGTTAACACTTGTTAAAAATATCCAAAGTCAAGCTTTAAGGCTTTTTTGGAATCTTGACTGTTATGAATCCAAAGTTCAATTGTTGTTTCTAATCTCATTTTGTCTTCCTTTTAAAAATGACCACTTATGCCGGAACTATTTCATTACAGTGGCTAAAATTTGTTCTCTATGGTATGTGCTTGCGTAAGTTTACCAAAAAATCAATTATGTTTCTTCTCCACTTTAAAACTCCTTTAGATTATTAAAATACATAATCTTGTTCCAAACTAGACAAACGAACTTTAAATTATACTAGTACCTTAAATATTGCATTATGTAATATGTGAAAGACTTAAAAATATTTATTAACTAAACCCTTATGCTTGTTAATTCCTCCAAACATGGCACCCGACCACTCTAGAGACGGGATGGAATTATGAAAACATTTTAGAATTGACTAACGCAAAGCAGACATGGATCTTTAGAGCTTTTATTTAAAGTAAATAACGATCCACTGATGCTTAAATCCAAGATTTATATTTTTTGAGAATTCTTGATATAAGGAAGCTTCAAAACTAATTGTGACAAATTCTCATAAATTTCACAATGTGACATGGAGGCAACTTAAAGGTAGACTAATGAAACTGGTTGAGGAGATTACACTATTCAAAATTCTTAATTCAAGACCACAAAACTACGAGCCAACCAAGGTTTGGTTAGAAAGGGTCATTACGATTAGCCTATAATTCCTAGATGGACGAAGGATGAATATTGCCTAAAAAATTAATTTACCGAGACTTTTTTATACGGACGATGCGGTCCTTATATTCCGAGACTTCTTCGCGCATCAGCCTTATATGAGCAATTATATTGATCGTATAATCAAATTAAATGATATGAAAACAAATTACTAAGAGTAGGGAAGGTCAAAAAAACGCAAGAAGGTTACTATTAACTCAAACTGGAAAAGTATAAAAAAAAGATATTAGAAATGACATCTCAAAAAAAATCCAACTTCCTATAAAAAAAATAAATACATCGTAAATAACCTACATACAACCCTGAAAATATCAAAACAACAGAAGTCGTTATTAATGGCGAGTTAATTAAAGCGATATTAGACACAGGAAGCAATATTAATTTGAATAAATAGAAACTTGGTTTTATAGAAAGGGATTTTTAAATTTAACAAATCACGAAGTGAAAATTACAAATATTTGTGGTCAGCACAAAATACACTCTCTGAATACGTAGAAATTTATTTACGCTATAGTGATATATCAAATGTGACGAACAGAGGTTACATACTCGAAAAATTCTGAAACACCATTCTTCCATGTAATCCTTTGATACGAAAGAGTAAAAAAAAGAAGAATTGAATGACAGCTAAAAAACAAGTTTAAAAGTGTATGTAACAATGAACCTACACCAGGATATGAAAACGTAATGTGTCCAATAGATACAAGAAAGCGTAAAAAGAAATATAAAAAAAAGATTATTTCCGCAATGTGATCTGGAAGGAACTCAGAAAACAATGCTAAACTTCTTGAACTAGGATACATGAAAAATCCTCGGTCTCTTGGTGCAATCCGATGCGTCAGTAAAAAACCCAATGGGGATATAGAATCACTTGCAACATGCAATGGCTTAAATACAATAGTGGAAGGACAACAAATTATACCATCCAAAGATCAAGATATAATTAACATGGTCAAGTTTAAAAATACTTCACAGGTTTGATTTATCAGATGGCTTTTTCAAATTAAAATCGATCCTCGAGGACAAACACAAAAACGGCTTTTATTTAGGAAGAATAATCTGTATCAGTAACACTAGAATGCCTCAAGTTTAAAAAAATTCTCAGCACTTTTTCAGATGTAATGGACAATATTTAACGAATTATGGAAAACTAAATGGATGGGATATATTGATGATATAATGTGTATGGGAAAGGATGAAAATGAACATGATAAAAATTTAAATTGAAGTTCTTATGAGATTAACAGGAAAAACAATTTCAAAGTGTAAACGCACATTTAAAATGCAAATAAAGAAAAGATAGTTAAACTTTTGGGTTGTATGATTAGATCGTAGACCACGCAGAAACCAATCGGAGAACACCAAAGAAAGATTCTTGATTTTAAACTCCAAAAACAAAGAAAGATCTCCAAAGATTTCTAGGATTTGCCAAATTATTATCGCAAATACATCACCAATCTGCAACAATTTCGGAGCCTTATATGCAGCTCTCAAAGGTAATGACCGATAATGATCAATTATTTAAACTGGACCACAAAAGATCGCGACAATCAGCATTTTTAAAAAAAATCAAAGGTAAACTCTAAACATTTGCAAATTAACATTCGGACTTATCAAAAACCCTTTACGTTACTAAGACGCCTCGAATACGGAATAGGGGCATGCTTCCAACAAGAAAAGATGGAGAATATAGTGGTTTGCTGGGCCTCAAGGAAAATATTCAAGATGCAGAAAAAGAAATAATCAATAACAGAAAAAGGAATTTATGGCCATGGCGTGGAGTTATCGAACATTACGAACTATATTAAAGGAAGACAATTAGGCGCTGATCACAGATCACACAGCTCTCACATAGTCAAAGGACTAAACATTTTTTGGTAACATGGGGAAGCTAGAAAAGATGAGGAGAACGTTTACAAATTATGATTTTACAATACACTATAGGAACGGATCGGAACTAGTAGAAGAAGGATGCATAAGTCGCATATATGAAAATCCAGAACCAGTCGTAAAACAAGCTTCCTAGAAAATGTATTAATTGATCAACAGGTACATGTATTATAAAGGAATGAGAAAGAACTAAATCTATTTCCTCTGTTAGAGAACAGATATGAATTCTAATGGAAGCCCATGAAGAAATTACTAATCATGGTGGGTAGAGAGATGCTAATGATTTATGCTATAAAAAGAAGTATTACTGGCCAAAATTAATGAATCAATAATCATATTATAAAAAAATGTACTGCGTGTCAATTGTAATCAACAAAAAAACAAAGGAGGAGTGACAAATTATTGAAACTAGAGGAAAGCTTGACAAAGTTGGAGTTATTAATCTTTTTAGAACAAACCGTCCCAATGAATCACCTGATGATTACTATAACAAGAAAGGTGATGAATGCGGAAATAGATGTCTTAATAAATCAAATGCAGAGACTTCTTTTACAAAAATTAAAGAAATATTTAATTGAGTGGGGAACTCCTCAACAAATTATAATGGATAAGGAAAGGGAATTGTGCCTCAAGAATTTGAAAACAATGTTGTGACCAAAATAATATGCACTAATAAAACAAAGTCCTGGCAAGCACCAAAGTCATGGTAGTCGTAGAGAGATTTAACCGTAAACTTTGGCAGATTATACGAAAAAGGAATACTCAGATAACCCAAATTATGACTTAAAAACTAATTTGAATCAATCATAGAAAGATTTTTTAACAACACCATATCATCGAGGTTAAGACTGCATCAAATGAGATGTGGGATGAAACTTTTTTGACCACAAATAATAACGGAAACATCAAGAAAAATTTTAAAGAATTAAAAGCTTATAGGAGACATTTAATGTTGTGAGAAAAGTGAGAAACGTTTAATACAAGACATTACACTAATAAATTCATTTGCTTAAAGCAGTAGCAAATATTTTTAACAGGAGAAATCCCCAAAGTTCTTCAGAAGAATGGACTCATATCTTGTAAAATGTAATGGGAAGATTGTTTAAAAGGCAATCACGCTCACTCAAAAAAAAATTAGATTAGCACCCCAATTTTAAAGGGAACTTGACTCCAGGTAAAAAGAATACTAAGTGACTTTTAAAAACTATAAATCACTTCTGAACTTGATACAAAGTTAGTTAACGGGAAGAAGATAAAATACAGATACGTATCAGGAATTGTGATTTGGGCTTAGGGAAAAGTTATAATTGAAAAGAAATTCGAATCGGAGCAATTTGGGAAAATTATGACCGAACCCAACAGATGTGAGGGGCGGACAAGATTTAGACATTTGTTTACTTAATAGAGTAGAATCAACGAAACGAAAAATTGGACTTTGTTGACAGAATCTCAGAACAATTAATGGACATGGATGCCAGTGAATTTTATATAGTGAAGCATATTGCAACAAAAACTCCGGCCATCCAATCAACTGAAACTTTGGAGTTTCGAGAATAATCGCTAGAAGAACTAAAAGCTCATGTTAAATTAATGGTGAATATGGAAAGCTAACGACCGACAAATAGAGGAATTAAATGTGAAAAATGTAACCAAATTGGTCATCAGACCTCGGCAGGAGTGTCGAAGTAATAACTGATAAGGTTTGTTGGGGGGATGTTGAAGGACTTTATAAATATTATAAATAAACCCCTTATGCTTGTTAATTCCTCCAAACATAAATTTTAGTTTTATTAAGGCTTTTTTAGTCCTCCACTCTGATTTTAAAAACTAGTGTGGACACACGATCACACGACCAGAAATAGGGGGTTTTTATTTTTATATCTTACTTAAGTATAAACATTTTTTCGAAGTACAAATACACTTTTTACCCACGAAAATAGTTCAACTCTGCAGAAACTCGGTAAGAATGATTAGAAGGAATGAGTTTATACTCTAAATTAATTTCTGGACAGTTAGCTTTCTACCATCTTGATGCCACCAAGTAGTCGAAGCGAAGGTAATAATATGTAATGTTCAGTTGATACCACAAATCTTGTAGTTTGTGTAGGGGATTAAAACAGGTGTCAGAATTAATAACAACTACATTTACCAAACGTTAAAAGAGAAGATTTCTATATTTTAATAGGCCGTGATATATTTTAAACATCGTTCATTGAATTGCGAATTTTCAGAATTTCAATCATTGCGACGACAATTTTGATGTTTTTCGAAAAAATGTAGTCATGTAGCTATATTATATAAGGAATTTTCTAATAGATAGTACAGTACTTTTTGAAATACATGTAGCTTCAAAAATTATGTTTAAAGATATAAATTTTTTACTTTAAAAACCCAGTAAAAGACGGTAAGATTAAAGTCTGAATAAGAAATTTTATGTCGCGCGCATTCGCGCAGTCTTCACTTTTTAACGAATTATAAAATCCATTATTAAATGTATGCATTTTTTAAAGCAAATCTGTAAGGGAGACTCGAACTAAAAAAAAAACGGTAGCTTATAATCAGGGAAAACCTCAATATCTTAGTTCACGGATAAACAAGTAAAAATACGATTCATGCGCAAAGATGATGTGGTGTGTGAAATTAAAAAACTTTGAGTTCTTTAGCTCAGTGGGGGTTCTTCAACCCAGTCCGAGAGGGAGGAGCTGTTGTGGCGGGTTGGAATCCCGCGTGGGACTCAAAAATTCAAGGTGGGAAATGAATAGGACTCCGGAGGCAGGGACAGATAAGTAGGGTGTGAAAGATCCACGGATATGACCCTGTCGGAAAAGACTGCGGCACACGGTCGAAAAGAGGTGGGAGACTTGAGTCCAATCACAGGGGAGTCGGTAGTGTAGTGGGTTTGTGTTGCATCAGTCTGAAGAATTGGCGCCGACTATACTGTACGATGATGCTCTCTCTTCGGGTTATTAACCCCGCTCGTAATACTGTCTATGGGAATCCAAGGATCAGCATGGATTAGGGCAAGGCTAGTGGATAGGTTCCCGGATCAAAGCCCAGATGGGTATGATCGTGCTCGCCGCACAGCAGGCTACTTAAAAGGAGGGGGTTTTTTTAGTGAGTAGGAATCTCCCAGTACTCGAGTGGGACTGAACCACAGTTCACCCACCAGAGTCTCTGTGAAGATTTCCCCCTAACTGTGGCACCAAAAAAAAAAAAAGAAATAAAAATTTTTAAATACTTATATGTCACAAAAAAATTAAGGGCTTATTGTGGTATCCCTCACAAGATTGATAATCTTCTGTCTACAAAAAAAAAAATGTTTTATTTTCTTAATTGTTTTAGAATTAATTAAACTAAATAAAAATAAGAAATTGGACCGGGTAATGAAAAAAAACAGATAGATTACAAACTCCAGACCACACGAGGAGGAAGCCAATCATCTTTACTCATTAAATAAAACATTTCTATACATATTGAGACGTATTTTTACATTATGGAACGTCATTATAATTTTACTGGTTTAACCTTTAGAAAAGCAAAAGAAAGATAAATTTGTAGGTTGAGACATCAAAAGTTGACGTAACCAGAAAACTAATGATTTATCGAACCAATAGCCAAACTTATTGTTTTATGAGAATAATGGGAATTGAGAAAGTAATATTTTTATGATAATCGGACATAATGGTCCAGGAAAAAGGGAAGTGTTAGGTTCTCATAGGCCTACTAATTAAGGACAAACAAAATTGAAGAAATATGTTGTAAGCTGTTTTGCTTCTAAATAATTACCCAAGGAAAGTTGTTAAGATCATTCGTTTGCAAATGAACATTCTTCAAAAGAAAAAAATATTTAAGAGCATACTCTAGCTATATTTTCCATTGAGAGAATGGAGTAGAGTGTTTTAATTTTAAACAAGTTTAAATAACTGAGGATTTTTAAGGATACTGACAGTCCTAAATATTCAAAATTCTGCTTTCGTTTATTCATCTTGAAAATATGAGCAAATGATTAAAAAAAAAATTTATCGAAGGAAAACGTTTATTTTAAAATTTTGTGGGCAGATGGTGAATTAGAGTTAAAACGCCAATGTGTAGAGTGTGCCACAAATGCCTTATAGATCGTATTTATGGCAAGTCACGGCATCTGATAAATTTAATACATTGTTTGAACTTTTGATTTAACTGTTACTAGAGATCTGCAAAAGATTCCTTGTCATGAATCTAAAAACTTCAGGTGAGGAAGAAAAAATGGACTTAATTTACTTGAATCAGTCGTCTAAAATATATTATAAGTTGTGCAATGGTCCTAAACAAAAGTTTTTTTTCTATAGGTAAAACTCGAGATTGTTTTACAATTGCTTTTTTTATACTTCAAAATTGATGTTTAAAAACATTTTTCTTGTTTTTTACTTTTATTTCTGATGTATGTTGTAGTAAAAAAAAGTACTACTTGAATGAACCAACAGGAAATAGGTTGAGAAACGAGCAGAAAAATCTCCTAAAACATTTAAGTAAGTAAATTCTTTAGCGTAGTCTGATATCATTTTATTTGTGTACAAACTTAAAGAACGAGATTTATTAAAACGCTTGGTAATTGTTAGGCTTTTTGGGGCCCTTTAAAAAATTTTTTTTACCTTAAAGATTGAAATTGGCCAGAACTTTCTAGACAAAGAAAAAAATGAAAAGGGCACACTGCATTCGATTTGTAGAGTCTAATCTTATCAACATGAGCATAAAGATATGTGAGTGTCGGAGGAGGATGCATATTGAGAAGAGGAAGGTCATGCCACGGAATCAAGGTCGTTTGGAGGTGTCATTTAACGACTGTCGTAAAAGCTAAGTCAATTTTTGAGTGAATACCAATTTTAAACAACTCACAAATCTAATCAACACAATTACGATAATATAAGTGTTCTATGGAATAGACGCGAAGTTCATTTTGGAAGAATCGTGTTAGTAAGAAAAGCAAATATACGTGATGATAAATCTATCTGTAACATAAAGTAGACAAATGCGTCATACAATAATGATTAACAATATTTGGCCCTCAAGAAACTATTGTTGCAGTCGATCGAGACATAGTGTACACAAGGAGAGAGAAAGGAAGAGGACGAATTTTGCTGAAAAAAAAACTAGTATTGAGTACTATCTGTAGAAGGACAAAAATGATTGCATTAAAGTTTACAACAAAGAACAAAGATGCATGGCGATTGTGTAATTTTATAAAGGATCTTAAACATCCTGGCACTCCTATTGTCACATATTACTGCGAGAGGATTATTCGCAATGTGTACACAATATATCCAATCCTAAATTACACTTGTCCGATCATTTATAATCCTTTAATCCATACTCGACGATTAGAAAGATTATGGAAGGATTTCAAAGCCAATGTAAAACCCAAGATGTAAAACCTATTGTCAAAGCAGTTAACAGGTAGTTTTGCGTACAGAATCTGGGGATTAGTCACTGTTTATACTAAGTTTATGGGTCCGTATTTATCATGAAAGACTTATTTTTTGTAAAAAGGGCCAAAAAGCCTAACAATACCATACAAACAAGAGAATGATTAAATAAAAAAAAAGGAGTTTTATAGATCATTAAGTTGAATGATCTATCTCTACAAAACAAATTTGTCAATACATTTCGTAATTGCTCTTTTCATTGTTAGAATTTTTTAAATGTTTTTGTGATCGCCAACTAACGCGTTTAATTTAACTCTTACAGCTGGGGGCTTCTACCACTTTCATGATTTACAAGCATTGATTTACCATTTTATAACCCTTATATTCTTCTTGTAGCTTTGTTTTATTCATTATAAGCAATCCACTTTTAATCCCAAAGATTTTGACTCATTTTTTATATTCTTAATTTATAATTTTTATACGAAAGTAAACGTTACCGGTATGAAAATTAATTTTTTAAGTCTATTTACACTATTTTGATGCTGAATTCCTTTTTTTTTAGATTAATTGGATAGTATTGATGAGAAATGGTATAATAACCTCAAACACGTATGAAAAAGGGAAAAAAATAATTTAGTTCAAAGGAATAAATATTTTACAAAAATGGTTACAATTCTAATTAGACTCTTGTATTGTCCATCTTTTACAGTTAAAAAATTATGATAACTCTTAACTTATTTTTCTTTTAATTAAATTTATTAAAACTTATATTAAAACAGTGATCAAAAGATAAAACCCTTATGGATTCTCCAATTCATTAAAATAAATACTCAACAATAATTAAAACTCTTTAATTTCAAAGTGAGAATTAATACTAAAAATCAAAGAAATAAATTTAAACCCAGTATAAATTCCAGGGTATATAATGGATACACACAAGGAAAGAAAAGAGGATAAACAAAAGGAATATAGTGGAAAAACAGAAGGAAACTATATGCCATAAAAAGAAACTGATTAACACCAAAAAACTTGACTGATTAATGTAGCAATCCAACCTCTCTTAACCTTCTCTTTTTCCAAGACACGAGTAACAACGTAAGATCCTGATCATTTTTACTAGTTCTTTCCAGGCTTGAAACTACTTTTACTTGAAACCTTCTTTCTAGCTTGCAAGTAAAAATGTCGAAAAAAAAGATAAGCCGAAAGTATTTGTATTCGTAAAATTCATGGGTATGCTTCGATTCAATAATAAATTTAAATTGATGTTTCTTTTTCCATAGTGATGATGTTAATATCTCGTTGATAATTCATAGAAAAAGTAATTTTCAACATTTTTGAATATTTTTAACGCAGATTTCAAGCTTTATCGTTTTTTTCGTATATACTTTATGAGTCAACAATAAAAATATGTTTAGATCCTTAGTTGAAATAGAGCGAACTTTATGTGCAAGAGAAAGAAAAAATTAATCTGTAGAATTAGTTATTTATCAATTCCACATAATTGAGGATTCATTAACGATTAGTTCTTAAGTAAAGACTTTGGTAACAAAAATACATAAAAAGGTTAATCTAAAAAAATCACTCTAAGAACTTAAGATTTTATGTTGTTCTGCATTTTTTTGTGAACACACGAATTATCAAAATAAAATCAAAAAATAGTTTGAAATTTGATTTGATTTTTTTCAAATATAACCGTAAAAAGCTTTTAAGTTTTATAGAAAAGCAGAAAGATTTTTAATAGAAAACTTTCTTTTTGCATGATCTTTGTTGCAAAATTTTGATAGATTAGTTTACACAATGATCTTGATAGATGTCATACACGAAATTACAGAGTCAGAAAAATAGCCTACTAGGTCTGTAAGAAAATTGTACAATGTTGAGTTTATTTGGGACTTTTTTATTAAAGATCTAAAAATAGTGTTGCTAAAAGAAAGAATTATTAGAATAGAAGGTATAAGTTTGTTTTAAAAATAACACAAGGTATTTAAGAAAAGAGGTCACTTCTTTAAAATTGCAATCTATACGTCTTTTAGAGCAAGCCCTTTTCACTGCAAACCACTAGAGCAAAGTGTAAATTCCATTGAAATTTTCTTGTGATTTCAAGTTATTGGAAATTTGTATTGACGTTCGTGTTACAACATTTATTTCAAAGAATACCAATAAGACGCTGTGGTCTTCTAAATCTTAAAAGTAGTTTTCAATTCTAATTATGAATAAAAAATTGCCAATGCTTACTAGGATGGCATACAAAATAAACAATTTAGTCAAACTGTTTAAACTTACACATTTGCTTGCTATATTAAAGCCTGGGTTATTACGTTGTAATAATTTATGATGTCAATAAGATTTTGTATTGCAGGTTATGTCACATTGCAAATGAAGTAATAAATATAATATTTAAAGACTAAAAAGAGAGGTATCTGTGGTATTATTTCCACATTTTTAAAAAATATAAATTTTATCCCAACGTAAAATAAATAAAATGTTTTTTAAAAATTTAACAAAGATGTGTTTGCGGCCCAAGTGTGGCCATCAATAAAGAGACCTTAGAGTGATACTACAACTGGGACAAGTTCCCGGTGTTTTTGACGTCTGAAATGTTCTGATGCCTTTTATTAATGGGAGCTACCTTTACTTACTATAATTATATTTTCTGGACTAAATAATTTACATTTTTTAAACCAGAAAGAGACTTTTAAATCAATAAACACCCTAAATTAACAAATAAATCATCTTAGCTTGGAATTATTAAGTTTTAAGTACCATTTTGCCTATTTTCGGTAAAATTAATTAGTGAGATGTTTGTAATTGAAGATTATGAAAGTGTAGGCATCCAACGGACCGCTTAGGTTTGTGTGGAAGAGAAGTATTTTTAAAAAACCTTTTTTATTATTGAATTAGTTTCTATATTCGTTTATGAACACAATATGACTTATATCTCATTTGTTTTAAACCCATACTTCTGAACTGAATGATTCTCATCCAACATGAAGCATAAAATATACAGTTTGTAAAAAAAAAAACGCCAAGTCATGAAAGTAATTAAAAGCTATATTTAAGCAATAAAAAATATAACATTTTGACCTAAAAAAAAAATATTTTAGCAAGTTTTTTAATCTTCTTGTATCATTGTCTGCGTGTAATTCTAAATTTGGCTTTTAATTTATATTTTTGTAAAAAAAAAAACGCAACGCTTAAAAATTTCCTCCAAAAAGACATTAAATTGTATAAATTCTTTTTTAAAAAACCTTACATGAGTTAAACAACTAAGTGGCAAAATAAAAGAGCTCAATTGTAGCTCTTTGTAAGGAAAAAAGAAGATTTTCTAAACATCGACAGAAACTTTCCGTGTTATAAATTCTACAATCTCTGAGTATACAAAGCTTCATAATTTGCTATAAAGGAGGTAATGGTCGACCTAAAAGATATCTGTACCATTATCTTGTGTTTTGTCATCATAAATGAAAAAAATTCAAAAATCTCATTGAGAAAGATGCAAAACAGAATCGAGAGAAGTGTTAGAATAAGCATCAATCATACAAGCATAAAAAACTTACTTGAAGACATGAACGTAATTTGCATGTTCTCCGGTAAAGAGGACCATTTCTCAAGTTCAGCATATCACAGCCAGGTATCAAATATCTCAGGATTGGATTATGCATGTCCAAAGGAAGAAGCAAAAGAGGATAATCTTCAGCGATAAGTCTAAGTTTAATCTGTTCTACTCTTATGGAAGGTATCTGTGGGCGTAAACCAGGTAGAGTCTTGGAGATTCATCAAACTTATACCGACAGTCTAATACGGAGGGGGTAGAGTTATGGTGTGAGTGCCTGGTTTTACTATCAAGGAGTTGAAAAACTAGTATTTATTAATGGAAAGATAGATTCTGCACAATATTGTAGCATTTTAGCGAAAATCTCCGCTTTTTCACCTAATAAAATGGGTCTTTCGGATTTTATTTTTCAACATGATAACGACTCAAAGCATACATTTGGTCTAGTAAAAAGGTTTATTGATGAAAATAACATAATTGTGAGAGAAGCACGCTCAATCACCAGATTCGAATCCTATAGAGCATCTAAGCCATTTTTAGGAAGAAATAGCAAAAGACTTGCAAAAATTTGGTTGCACTTAAGCAAAAATATGAAAGAATGGAATCAAATTCTCTAAAATTGTGCAACAAAACTTTCTTTAAGCTTAAAAAAGAGAGAATTTAGCTGTTTACAGATCTAAGGGACTGCATACAAAGTACTGAATAAAATGTTGCGTTTTTTTTACAAAAATCTTAATTAAATAGAAAATTTTTTTTTACTACAGTCAAATGATGCAGAAAAACACAGAAAGGTTCTAAAAAAAATTTATTAAGTTGTTTGAGATTACTTATCATCTTTCATTGATAAAATTAGAGATCATATGACTTCTTCAGCGTTGCGTTTTTTTTACAAACTGTAAATACAATTTTTTTTTTTTTTTTGTGTCTTATCAACTTGTGTTTTCGGTTAACAACCAAAAATAGTCTAATTTCTTATTAAACTTCTTGTATCGTTTTATCAAGGACTTCATAGTGAGGGAACAAATGCAAAGTTTCAAAAATAACGACTGGATCCTAATGTAGTAGAATAGCATAGGATACGTTTAACAGGAAGGAATTCTTGTTATCAAGAATGTTTTTAGTAAAAAAAGCCACAAAATGCTGTTGTAGCCAAGCTATGTCCTTTTTTTTTTGTAATTTATATCTAGAAAATTTAACTGTTAATTAGAAACAAGTTTACTCCTGACGAATAATTCTTTTTTTTTAGCACAGCCTTAAAATAAATAACTCTATTGTAAAGGGACTTGAATGTCGTGATTTCAAAGAAAAACAGATAGACTTTTGAATACCTAAACTCAAAGTTTTTAAACAGTCTCAAAAATATTATGAGGTGTAAAATTATTTGACCTTAGAAACAAATTTTTTGTACTATAATGCATCATTTATGTTACCACTTTAATGTTACCATTTCTTTTGTGCAAAATAGATTCAAAATAAAGAAATAAAAAATTTTTAAATAGTGATTCTTTAAAAAAATCAAATTGATTTTAATATTTGATTTATCCAGAACAAAAACACATTTACAAGAATTTTTTGCTTTTCTTTTTCGTGCTGACTTTAGCTTTTTAAAAACATTACTACTCAGGAAATCTAAAAAAAGAATTAAATACTTACAGAGATAAAGTAAGTAATAGAGCTGATTGAAATATTCTTTTTAAAAGTTTTAGAAATTAACGAGTTCAATTATATTTTTATCTTAGAGCTTAAGTTGATACACCACAACATTTTAGAAAGAATTTATAGGCAATTGAAATAAATTTAAGATTATCCAAGGGGTTACAAAACACATAAGTTTGTGAAATCAAACATACCAAACATTTGCAAGCAAAAGTAGTTACTAAATTTTGTAAAAATCAACACAAAAACAAATTTGAGGAGAAAATTACTTTTATTCAACCAAGCAAAAATGTTTCTCTACCAAAAACCCGTATTATACAAGGACTACGTGTTAGTGTATGAAATTAGACAAGGCCCCTTACAGCTCTTCATCTTGTCTGTCTCTTCTTCATTACCGTTAAAATTATGCCCAAGAAGCCCAAACCATTCCCTCAGATAGAATCTCGTACACCGTAAAGAAGGTTTGGAACTACTAAATCAAACAGTTAGGAAAAAAAAACAAGAGGATAAAGTATTGGATAACAACAGGTGTGGAACACATCGGGAAAAGAACAGGATACATGAATAAAAAAAAGAAATATACAAACCTCCACAAACTGAAAAATATATACCCAGCACAGAGCTACTAGCTTTTACATCCACAACAGCCGCGCTCAACAGATTCATTCAACGGTTCAGATAACATAATACTTTCAGTTGTAGCAAAAGCATCAACACCACTGTATCTGCAGACCTGACAGATATTAATCCTAAAGCAACTAAAAACAATAGAGTGAAAAAAATAAGAAATATGGGTCAATTTTTTCCAGTTATTATAAATTTGTTAATTTATTTTTTATCATTTTTCGGTTTTATTTTTCTAAATTTGATAAAAGAGGTAGAAGAATAAAGGAATTCTTATAAATTAATGTAGAGCTAGATTAAAAATAGTTAGAAAAAGGAAATACAAGGGTAAGTGAATACCGCAATATGTTCTTCATAAGCTAACATAATAAAAATTAAAGTTCTAGATGATAATCAAAGCATAGCTTAAGCACAAAAAAATATAAATTAAAAACATTATCAATTTACATTATGATAGTTCTGTATCATTAAAACTTGTATTTAAAATTAATTTATAAGAAATTGTGTTATTTAATTTGATTATCTTAATATAAATTCAAATTTGATGATCAAATCTCTTGATGTACAAGTTAAAAGAAAAATGTCTTTTGATTTTAATTATACATGAATTGAATCTTATGTATTCTTTGCCTTATTATCGTAAGCTCTAGAATGCAATCCTGATGTAAATATTAAAAAATCTATAAATGAGGCATATAAATGTTATAATCAGTAAACAACTAAAGATTACAAGGATTATCTAATTACGTATAGTAAAAGAAAGATCAAGCATTTCTAGTTACACCAAGGTTTGATTATCTTAACGAATAATATCAATAAAAGTAAAAGAGATTGTGAGAAACTTTACTGTTAAGGTCATCATAATGAATTACTTACTTTTCAACAACTATTTGTAATTAAATAGTGTATGAATTTTAAATTAAATCTCGTTAAAAAGAGTTCAAGTTTAAAGTAACAAAGAGTGTTGGCTATCAGTTATTTGTACAGAGCGAAGCTTCTTTTAGCTTAATTTGATGTTTTTATTGATGAACACATCTAAAATTCTCAAAATAATAAAATATTTCTAAATTTAAATTTAATGGATTTTTCTGTTATACGATATTAACAAGCCTTAAATCCATTATTAATTTTCTAATATTTTTATTCACCCAATATTTGCTTTTACCAGGTTTTCTTTAAGAAAGAAATGACGTATCTAAACTTCTTGATTAAAAATTGATTTCTCGGACCACAAACATCGAATAAATAATTTTTTGTAAGAAACTAGTGAAATAGCCAGTTAAGAATAAGTTTTAATAAAAAATGAGATTGACCTTGCACCACATGATTGGTTAAGACACTGTCTTAGATCATCGTCTACAAAAAGATCCAAATATCCGTTACCCTTAATTAACATGAGTTAGTAAGGAAAAGGTGTGTTGAAAAATCCCCTGGAAAGAGGCCATGTGATTAAGAAGTATCATATAATGCACGGTTCTTTGAGCGGTCTAATATTAGATAGTAATTTTTACAGTTTTACTTAAAAAATGTGTCTGAAGATCTTTATATATCTTCCCTATCCTTATTTTTTTCTTTATATAGTTTTAAGGAGAAATCGGAACAAAACATCCCTCGCGGTGGATTTGTCTTCCTAACCAGAGAACCACGAATTTTAAGCAGAGAAATAATATTTTAATTCTGTGTGCGCGTAATTTGTTTACAACAGAAAAAGCAATAATACAACATCTTAATGTAAAATTAAGCAATTTTTTTTTATTTCTTCTCCTTTAAATTATACAATATACTTCCTCCTTGGTGGATACATCAGATTGCATAAAAATGATCTTGTATTTAATATTATTTAATTTAAAGATAAAAGTGAAGTAGTAATCTCCTTATTACTGTAGTTGATGTGAAAATTTAAAACTAGGGTCGTAAGATTTAAGACTAAGAATTTCCTGTCAAAGTAAAGCAATCCTTCTTTGTTAACATATAAGAAATGGGCTTAAGATTAAGAGTCTCTTTGAAGACCAATTGGTTGAAGTAGGACTTTTAATTCGAATTATAATTCCAAATCCTTAATAATGGTTTTGATTCTATCTTAGTCTAAAATTAAATTAAGAATTTTGTTAAAAATGTTTGGACTATGAACTAAAAGTCTAACTTAGGGAATAAAAATCATTTAAAATAAAAGTAATTCGATACTAAACTTAGTGATTTCTATTGAAATTGAAACTCAAAGATCTTTAGACAGTAAACTCATTCTCTAAATTTTACTAGAGTAAAATCGCTGATACATAATTTAAGCAGAAAGGAATCAATGCTTTAATTTAATAAAAACAGGCAACAAATCATACTCTCTAAATAAGGAATTTTTCGTTTATCGCGCTTACAAAAGAATTTAAATTGGGATTTGCTCCAACATCACTAAATAGTTCACTTTTTAAAAACCAACAAATAAAGCTAACAAAAAATCGTTTATTTATCACTTGTTTTACCCTAAAACCCTGTCCAGTAACAACAAGACATAGAATCTAAAATACCTGGTTTAGGAAGCAAAGCTATTCATAAGTTCATCATCGCGAATAAAAACCACGAGCTTTACAGTAAAAAAAAAAAGACCAATATTAATCAGATCATATGTGCAAGGATAAACAAAAGGGACGGCAATAGGAAATAGAATCGGAAAAAAAAAAGGGAGGGACACCAAAAAGGATACACACACGTAAAGAACGACCACAAGTAACACAATAGGAAGAAAGGAAACATATCACATATGAGGCTTGAATGCGCATACTCAGCTCCATCATACAGTGGAGAATTACCAGCTGTCCAATGCAATCAACCCCAGCAGCTCTCACCTCCCCATAACCAGAGACCATTGCTATGGTACCAAAATGGTGCTAAAAGAATCACAACTATAAATTGTATTTTTAAAGAAAAACATGAGATGGTACAAAAACTGGTTTAATACGTTTTAATTTATTTTAAATTGTCTTGAAATGTGAATATTTTAACAAAATAATTTCCTCATAAATTTTTATTAAAAAAAAGTTTAGAAACAAGAAACAGATTATACAGGAATTTATCTTCTGACAAGAAATCTTTAATCTTTTATGTACTTTTTACACAAATTCAATATTGATCATTTAAATTCAAAGCAAAGTAAATTATGTTTTTCATACCGTATATCTTTAAAATATTCAAGTTAATACCTGAAAGTTTCTTTACCAATTAAATGTTTTTCATAATTCCTGATCATTAAACGTACTTTTATGGGATAAAATTTTAATGCTTTATAACAGATGTCTTCAAAGTATTTTCTTATTTTAAAACGTCAATCCCATCAAAAATTACATTTATCAGATTTGATTACAAATATAAGTTTGGCTCAAGCGTCTTAAAATTAATATAAGCAGGTAAACCTTTTAAATCACTGTAAATCTTGTAAATGAAAACTACGACAACTACTTTTCTGTTTTTGTTCATTTAATAACGAATCTTTTACTTTATAAGAATTATCGAAAAAATTAAAATGTAACACTCCTAAAAGTCTTATCAGTTAAAAAAAGAATAAGACCTATCTTAAAGGCTTAGACTTTTAAAATGATTTGTAAATATAAATTAAAAAGATGAAGAGAATCTAGTTGGAATGAGTTTATTTCCCTTTATGCCAATTTTTATTTAAAATTAGCTTTTGGGAGTTGTAAGCTCATATTCTTTAGATAAATAAACGAGAAACATCCTTGATTTTCTAAATTTGTTATAGAAAGTGCTATAAATTTAGCTTGATGAATGTCCCTAATTTATTAAATTTCTATGACAGTTGATATTTTATAAAAAACTACGTCGTTTGTATTTACGATGGACTTGTGATATGTTGCTGGGAAAAATCATATTTGGACTTACTGGAATCAAATTTTAAGTTTCTATTTATCTGTAGAATCAAAACAAGAAAAAGACTTAAAAACTAAAAAATACAGAAAGAAAAGGGCAGAATACATCTCAGATGACCTGGGGGAAGGTTTTAGTGTGGTATTATTTCCACATGTTTAAAAGAAAAAACATGTTAGGCCAAGTGAAGATTGTAGAAAGGGATTCTCGAAGAGGTACTAATCACTGGGGGTACCTACCCCAGTATTACACCAGTTAGATTTTAGAATTTATAAAAATATATCATTTTAAAGGGTAGAAGGAAAGAAATTAAAGATCACTAACACAAATTTATTTAAGTGCGTAAGACATGTATTGGAAACTGGTTTAATAAAGTAAAAGATTATATGTCCACAGGAAGTCTTCCCTGCGTTCTAAGATTACCTAGGGTAGGTAATTCTTTAGATAATAATTCTGATTACCAATTATAAAAATGGGGAATAAAAGTAACCCTGAACAAAATAAATCATTCAATCCTAATAGTACATTTACTAGCTTGGAGGACACAAGCATCACAATATATTTTTTATAATATAGTTCTGGAGTTAATGAATAGGGACATAATTTTCAAGGCCTTAGAATTTAAATATTCAAAAAACTTTGGATGGTGTAAAAAAAACTAGATAAAAACATTTTTCCTTCAAAAATCTCTAAATCGATCGGATAATTCGAAGCGACGATTCGGCCTTCGGCCGATTGTTGCACTTACGTCAAACACGTCAAATCAGCACCTTTTTTATTTTTTTTCCCCTTATGTGCAAGATGGATTATGATAAGATCTTAAAAATACTATCGGAAAGGGAAGCAAGGATAATATTGTACAAGGTCACAAAGCACGATAGCATCTCTGTCGGAACGCGTTGGAAAATAACGCTCTCGACGATATTTGTCGCAAAAAGATATGGAGATGTAAAAAAACCTAAGGTGTTTGTAACAAAGTTTCTTTCATGCAAATCAAGCAAAATGTCGTACTCAAGATACCCATTGTGATCATTAACCGATTTTGGGCCATCAGGTATTCTTATATAACTTGTTTAGAAAACAGAAAGAGGGTTGAAAACCAGTGAATCTGCTAGGAACATTATTTTTATTCTTTTATGCTGGCAATCTACCTCAAACAGCCTCTTCACAACTGTACGGTCCTAATATAGGAATATTTGGTGAAGAATTATTGAAGAAAATATAATTCACGAAAAGCTGCTTAACATACTTTATTTAGATACAACGAAAAAAAATCAAAAAAAGATGGATTCTAGAAGAAATTTTCAAATTTTAAAAACATGATCCTCTGAATTTCTTAAAAGCTGTTGTCGTCTTTACGTTCAAATGGCCAATAAAGGTAAATTAATTTTTTTTACACTATTTTTTTTTTCTCTAACCCTTATACTTTACATAAATCTTCCAATTTTGTGACAGCCATGCATACTTGTTTACACCCACGTATGCGTGGCGTCACAGAAAGGGCCCGCGTCCGTCGCTCATTACCGCTTGATTAAAATGTCATCCTGTATATTTTGTCTAATAATCTCTAAGGTACTGTTCTTATTCACCATTGAAAAACACTCTGTCAAGTGCCTATTAGACTCTGCTCTAAAAAATTAAAAGCACGTGCATTAAAAACAAAAACTAATCTTTCTTTAATAGCTCATAATAGTCTCGGATATAAGTAAAGTTGATTTATAAATGTTAAAGGGCACCGCCAAGCAATTCTCTTATATTTTTCAATAGATAAAATGACTAATGTCGCTCATAAAGTTAAATTGTCAGTTGAAGGGTTCATTAATATTTTTTTGTTTGTTATTAAAGGTTCTTAAGATTAGAAGTTAAAGGTAATCGTTTAATAAAACTCTGGAGAGTCCCTGACACTTTTTCATCTTTTGCTAGGATTTTAAGTGTAAACATTTGTAATTGAATCAAATTTTTTGAAAAATAAGAAAATTTATAATGTGGGGTTGAGACTACAGTGCAAATAAGACAATTTCAATCTATCATCTTTTTTACCACAGGCAAAAAGGGCCAGGGATTATTCCAAAAATTGAGGCATAACCAAGCACTAATCTAAAAAAACACTGTTAAAAGTATTTCATTAGAAGATAGAAGGAAAGAATCTATGTGGATGATTTAGCTGAAACCTTAAAAATTGTACATTAGAGAGTATGAAGGGAATTTTTTGAAAAAAACCCAATGGATTCATATCAATATTTGATTCATGATAACTTATTTTATTTAAAGTGTTAACATAGTTTAGATCATTTTTTAAAAAATTATAGTAAATACAATAACTTTATGAAATTACTCTAATAAGTGTGGATGAAACAATCTTTCAAAAAAAATAATAGAGAATTAGAGCTTCAGTCTAATTTTAATTAAACAGGATATTTATAAAAAATAATGTGCCATAACTGGGAAAAGTCTAAACTAAGATAATTCTCCACGATGGACATCGCCGGGAAAAAGAGCAGGGTTTAAAGTTTCTTGGGGTTTGTAACATCTTATCATTAACTCATGTGAGTTCCTGATTTTTGAATCGTAATTTTATTTAGGGGTTAAACTTAACATTAAAATTGTTCTAGAACAAGAAATAGTAAAAATAAAATATTTTTTAATGTGCGTAATAATACCACAAACTTCATAAATAGGAACTTTTTTTAAAAAAGTTTTTTTACAAATAATATTTCATTTGATAAGGAGTTAAAGGGAGTTTTCAAAAAGATTAAGAAATCAAGTCATGAAATTGATTTTAACTCCAGCGTTAAAATAAAGACATGGCTTCAAATGTAGTAGGAACAATATTTTTTTTTCATTTAGATTTACAGTTTAAAAAAGTAAAATTAAATTATTAATTTCATAAAAAAATAAAAAATAATCCTCCTCAATGAATATCCAACTGATTCTCAAAAATTAGTGAAAGTGTTCTTAGAGGTGAAACAATCTCGATCCAATTACTGATATCGAAAGAATGATAGATTCTCCTCATCTAGATAACTGTTGTTTTTGTTGAATTATTTTAAAGATACAATCTTAAACAAAACTTACAAGAACATTATAGAATCATAAAATAACAATGAGAATTTCTAATGACTCATTAAGATGTTAAGACGGAAAATCTTTAAGAGATTATAACTTAGACAATAAAGCATGTGTTCTACACAACATTGACACAGGAAATCAGCACGAGAACGTAAAGGATATAATTTTTCCTTTGATATTGATGAAACTGTAGTGTGTCAGTACGAGATTGTTTGAAGAAAGAAAAACACAATTAAAGATTCCATAGGATCTTTAAGTAATGGTCTTTTAATTCTTGAGGAAAGAGTCAGAAAAGATGTTTCCTAGAACATATAGGACCTCTACAGATTGTATACTCCAGCTTCTTTCTCATGAAAAGAAGTTTTTTGTGCTTTTATTGGAAACGAAATACCTTACAAGTATACGACCAACACTTCAAAAAAAACAAAATCCAATATTCCATTATGTCGAATAGAATTTTTAGCGAGAAGAATTCAAAGGAAAAATCTTTCTGACACTTCAAGAGTTTTGCAATAAAAGAGGGGGCTAAACACCGTGATCGAAAGCTTATGTAAAGGTTTATCAAATTATCTTTTTCACATTTTAAAAGGAATTTCCTTCCTCGGAGTTTTTATTATGTTACATTTTTGAGAAAGGATTCTAATGATTTATTAAAGTGTCTTAAATATTTTAACAAAAAGTAAGAAATGTCTTGATTCCATAAAAAGAGAAGTACTGTCGAACTTCTCAGTAAGAGAAGCCGTCTCATTTAATTGTGACTTCGAACTTTTCTCAAGACGCAGTGCAGGTAATGGAAATGATTTAAAAAAAATATATGTTTCAGAAACCTTCAGATGAAGCTTTAATTGCAGAAAATCATTATAACGAGACTATAGTTTCTCTTCCTTGTTCTGAGAGTGGTTTATATTATAAATGCCCAATATCGTACACTTACAAAGTTTTTTTAAGTTATTTTGACTGAACACAACGAGGTAACTCTTTAAACACAAAAATGAGTTTTCAAAGTAATCCTTTGATAACAGTACAAGAATTTAAATGTAGATTAAGTATTTTGCAGTGAAAAAGTTAGAGATATTATTTCCTTACTATCTGCTTATTAATGAAAAATAGTTAATGATAACTGTGTTAGGTTTTTTGAAATACTGGGAAAGACGATTAAGTTTAAAAACGAAAGAAATGATTAAAGAATTTAAGTATGTTTATTTAAATTAGTCTTTTTGTAATTTTCAATCAATTCTGACTCTCGATTTATTTTGACTTGGATATGTAAATTTTCTAGAAAGTTAAAATAAACTTCTGTAGTACAATTATTTTGTTATCAATAGCATATTTTTTGTCTTGAATTGCTCTTTGTTTCATTTATCTCTAGAGAACCCGATTTTTTGAGATTATTTCCTAATTTTTTTTTAAATGTGCGCGCGAACGGCGTACACATTCCTTATTCAAAATTGTTGCAGCCTAGAAATGTTTAACATTGTACTGTTTTCTCTTCTTTATAAGTGACAAGAAAAACAGCAAGCTAAAGACGATATATTCTAAACCCTAAAACTTAGTTGGCTCATACTAATATTTAGGTATAATGAAATCTAGGAATGAGCATTGGAAATATTGGACGGTTCGGGACTTGTTCTATAATACAAGAAGAAAGGTAGAAAAAAAAACAAAATTGATAAGCTTAAATTTATAAACCCAAACGTCCTGGTTTTAAATATTTCTTATTTATTGAATTGAAATGAAAGGTAACTAGTAGCAAGGAAATTATTGGTGTTTATTGTGTACTTAGGATCTGGCAAGTTTAATGAGGGTGTGTTTCGTGGACCAAACTGGCCCGTGAGAAAAATTTTTTTTAAAGTTATTGCTTGAAATGGAGAGGATTGCCTACTCAAGGGGCCGCGAAATACATTTCGACAACGAGGGGAGCCACGAAAAAAAAAATCGTCCAACAGGTGCCTTTGACTAAAAAAGATTGTGGGCCGCTGGTTTAAAAAGGATTTGTTTTTGGTTTGGTTTTTTTATTTACGATCAACCATCTTAAGTATACATATTTATGGATCTTTGATTCAGCATGAAGCAAACAAAGCGGGAATACACAAATGTGTTGCTCGATGGGCTGTAACAACTTTGCTTACAATAGACGAAAGATATTGAAAATAGAAACAACCAAATTCAATAGCGTGTATCCAACCTCAAGTCCTTAAGATACTCTTGAAAACTAAACAATGGACGCTTCGAGGTAAAGAAACCCGCAGAAACAAGCACTGCAGAAGACATACAGAGATCCAAAAAGCTCCACATGCACTGAAGATTCTCCAATATCACTAATTCATACAAATTTCAGTTAAAAAGTAAGTAAATCCAATAAACATTTTAATTGGATCTTTGATATCTTTAAGGCCAGGTGTAAGCAACCATGGCTCCTTTAAATTTTTGCGACTCTGTATAAAAATTTTAAATATTTTTGATAAAACACAAAAGTATCCTAAATCTCTCTCTGTCATGTCTTGAATACAAAATTTATTTTATAGACATCACTCGTTCCTTAGGGGGTAATTCTTCTTTTATATAAATTAGAATGCATTAATTTATGATCAAAAAGTTTTTATAGTTCGTAAAGAATTTCAGTATAAACTTTTTTTTCAAATATAAATTAAAAAAAAAATATGTTTTCTTTTGTAAATTTAATTTATAAAAAACAATACTAAAACCACGTCATTCTCAGACATGACACTCTCAATTATTGTTTGAGAACATAGTAGGCGACGATACACTTCAAAAATTGCATAATATTTTTGCTTCTATCTACATATCCTCCTTTAGTTTCGTCTTATGCACTTCAAGCTTTTTTATTTTCTCTGTTTTGCCAATTTTCCAATATCAATACTCTGTTTTATAGAAAAAAATATTCTGTGTTGACTTTTAATGCTTATTAAAATTTATGAAAAGTAGAGAATGAAAGCGAAAATAATATTATTTTTTTGCAAACGACTTCTTCTAATTCATGTTTAAAAAAATGTTTCATGTACCATATGTACCAACATAGAGAGGTATAATTCAACTTATCACGACGAATATAGGTATTAGCAATTATTTTTCGAATCAAATGCGACCCTACTTCGCATCACTTGTCTGAGAAACCTCCTTTAGAGTATGTCCTTATTGTAGAAAATAAAGAACTCAAAAATGTCCTCGAGAATAATTTATAATTATGAATTAGCAGGCTATCCGTTGGAACGTTTTGGTCGTTGTTTTAAGTCTTTTTCTCCTCCGAGCTTTTTTAGGTCCTTTTAATTCTATGTTCGCATCTTTAAAGGTTTGAAAAAAAATCTCCCCCAAGTCTTAATTGTATATTAAAGACAAATTGCTACAAGTACACAACAAAAATGTTTATTAGATAAAAAAAGACTATGTTTATTGTTCAAATCCTTCTTAATCCATAATTAGAACTTTAACAATCTTTCTTATTTTATTTTGTTGTATTTTTCTTTCTTAAACGAGGGGCTAAAAAATTAAATTTGAAACTCCGTTTATTACTAGAATGAATGATGATGATTATTTGAAAATCTACCTTTTAAGACTAGAAATTTTTTTTAATAATAGTTTGAGATGGTAAAAATACATAAACTGTTGGGTACAATATTTTAAAGAAATATGGGGAGTGCAATCATCACAGAATGAAGAGCATTTTTTTAGAGTTCAAAGCTTAAGACCTAAGTTCTAACTGCTGTGCTCTGAATAAGATGGGTATTTAAAAACATGCTTTATTTAATAAGAATATGAAGCTAAAAAGTAAGTCAATGTTAATCATACAAATGATACGCAACACTAACATTGTTACAACTGGAATGTGAAAAAAACGCT
>JAGSMW010000091.1:0-62872 GCA_029286795.1 Byasa hedistus | reverse complement strand
ATATCTTATCTTCTTTCTTCTTTCCATTGGGTTTTTGCTCATATAGCATTAAAGAACGTATTCCTCCCGCCATATTTGTTTGTTCTCGATTATCAGGCCGCTGGAATCTGGAACTGGTCGGGCAAGCCGGTCTCAGCGTTTGCATGGGGAAAGAACCCAGTATCAAAGAAGTAAAAATATGAAAATAGGTTGCTGGAAAGATACTTCCAGAAACAAACGGCACCGGATTGCCAAAGCTGGTGATTTTCTGCTACTGCTGTCTTTGTGAACCCTCAAAGATCCGTACATTGCCATCCTCTCTCTGCCTTTCCCATGATGAAGCGTGATTGAGTGCGAGAGTTCTTGCTCAATCTATCGTGTTGAGTATTACAAGGACAAACCAGGACGCCCGTAATTAATAAAGATCTTAGCGGGATAGATATTCGCTAAAATAGAACAGAACGTCCTTGGAAAGAACACATATTCCGGTGGACAGCATGAGTGACGGACACAAAAATTATTGGGGTGGCAACTGACCCTCAAATATGGTGGTGAAGGAGGGGTAGTATCCTATAGGATTTCTCACTCTTACAGAGACGTGTTAGCGTGATTGTAACGTACGGAGGTATTTTTAGGGTAAGGAATTCTATGATACGGTTAAAAGAATGTTGTAAACATCTTCTGGAAAGGGAAATAAGAATAGAACCCCCTTTAAGGAAATACGAACAAACTGGTGAAAAAATTTAAGTGATTGACATGACGACGGCATTCAAGAAATTACTCAGAAACTACGTATCCAACCGTAACCTGAGCATTTTATACAAAATGATAATAAAACTAAAGGCTGTTCAAGACAAGAATAGAATAGATTAATCCTATACATAACTGACATAAGCATACTAAAAAATAACAGACCACGTTCTCGAAGCTACAATATTTTCTTTATTTCTCATAAAGTGTAATCATTTAATGGACTGACTACGAGAAACAATTGAGCATGGAGGGAACCAGGAAGAATATCACAGTAATGATGCCTAACTTAACTTCCAAAAAGATAATGATGTTGTAATCTTGAACAGTTACGTTATTGGAGATTTTTATGGTCGAGTTTATTTCGAATTTTCAAAGGTTGCCGTTCTAGAATCCTAAATTTTAAAAATAAAGTAATGTGGAAAAAGACTAAAGAATAAGGTCTCTAAAAATAAAATTTTTATTTTGGGCTATACTTCCTAAAGATAATTAATCATGAACAAAGAAAATTATTGTGTAAAACATCTGTTTTAAATCCTTTGAGTGGTCTATGGTTCAATAGCATTTGTGAGATCCCTAGGAAGTTAAGGGGTAGGCATATCATTTGTTTATATGTTTATTTGTTTGTTAATTATAGTCATATAAATCTTGTTTATTTAAATGAAAAAAAAAAAACTTCAATAAAACAAATTACGACTACCCCAATGACGCAAGAAGCTACAAACTAGGTATCGATCCGTCATATAAAACTGATTTAACACAGAAAGGTTTCAATAAATAAGATTTTTGGAGACCACTTTAGGGCGGATTGTCAAATAAAAGAAGTTGATGTCGTTTGACTTAATTTAAAAGACTTGAATCGATATTCGGTTTGAAATTGGATAAAAATGATGTATATAATATTAAATTAGTTTAATTTTCAGCTTTATTAAAAAATTGGAACTAACCTGCGCTTAAAACAAATAAAGTCAGCATAATATATTTTTAAAATTTTAAGCTAAGATGTGAATTTACTTTAATCTAATTTCCTTGCTAGTAATTTTTTTTCTAAGGCGTGCAATGACATATTCTCCATAAGACAGGTAAATGTAAACAGCGAAAAATTAAATAAATTAAGAAATGAGATTCAAAAGTACTAAACTTCTTCAAATCCAAACCATCTATAGTACATTTAAACAGAACATTAGAGAAAATAAAGTTGTTTAACATAGTCCACTGACTAATTTATGGTATCACAGCTCAATGAACCAGCAGGGGGGCACAGAAAAAATATTAAGAAGGAGACAACCATATAAAAGTGTGAAATAAAGATCCCCAAAAACCACATACGTGATATTACAAAGGACGTCTTGATGGATTAATTATATCCTCATAGCTAATTGCAAAACAGTTAACGAATAGTCCAGTGAATCAAATATAAGACTAAAAATTTGATCTATAATTTTAGTTGTAGAGACATAAATATTCCATTCTAGTGGGATATGAGCAGCCCAAAGAATATATCCAATTTCCAAAAAATGATTCTCTGTTCTCATCAAAGAATCCTATACGTTTGTATCGCCAAGAATAAATTTATTTGATCTTAGCATATACGAATGATGCATATTAAAAATATAAGACAGAACCAAGGATCCAATGAATTTAGATCGAACCAAAGAAAATATCAACTGGACATGCAGCAAGAACAAAGTAAAGTAGAATGCTGTCCGTATGCTGGAGGTTTACATTCAAAGAAAAAAACGTGAGCAAAAAAGTTAATAAAGCCCAAAAAAAACAAGAACTAGAACAATTTCCCAGTCTTATAGAGATTGTATCTCACAGACATTACTCCAGAATTGTATATGTACGAACCTACACCGATGTCCATCAATCTAAACCCATAAAAAAATGTTTGCGAACTTCCTAGGGAAAAAAGAAAAAAATCAACGGCCAACAAAAATCGAAAATGCAACCAAAGAATAGCGGATCCTTAGGAAGGCTGTCAACTCAAACTGGAGTAAGTTTCTTTGTTTTACCAGAAGACAACTTAGAAAGATCTAAGGATTGAAAAATAAGAAATCCGATTAAGATGCAAAATCATCTGGATAAGATAATAACGTAGTACTGGGAAAGAAAGACCCAAATTAGAAGTAGAAAACAAGAAGTTTTTGTACGGGAAGAGACTACAGAAAGTAATGTTCAAGTGGATATTCCTGTCATTAGCATTAGTCGTGTTCGGATGATTATCGATGTAAAAGTAATTCTCTACTGTTTTTAGACTAGTAGCTTAGGCATTACAGGGTCACTTCGATCCTTTACAATAAATTATTTTCGAATTAACACTTATAATAACTCTTATAACCTAAAATGGATTAGTAAAAACGACTGAATAAAACCTTTTAGACATTTTTTTTTAAATTTAAAAGATTTTGAAAATATTTCGTTAGCAACTGAAGAGGAAGTCCTGAAAGAATTAGATAAAAACAAAAAACTAGTTGGTGTTCTTAAAAGTAAACAGAAAGAGACTGTACATATTCAACTTGAATACCATGTGCAAAAGATTTAGAATAGAAGAAATCTCCGTTTTATATCTTTCCTTAAAATACACACATCTGGGGAATAAGATACTTTTAAAAAGTTTATTTTTACTATAATCTCATTATGCTATAAATAAATTAATATTTTCTAATAAAATATTATTATTTGCTATGGTTTTAGGTAATTAAACAATTTTTTTATGTAGTGAAATTTTATAAATTGGATATAAATCAACTAATATTAGGCTATTAAGTCCCCAATTTTTAGGACATTTTACAATTAAAGTGAGCTTTCGATGGAGCTCGAAGGGAAAAAACCAAAAAAAAAAGGGGGGGGGGGGGGGGGGGAAAAGGGGGGAAGAAATGAAACTAAAATATTTGTTAATCTTCAGGATCTCTAAAAATTTACGATTTCCAGGTATGGGAATTATATGAATTAGATAATATGATGCATTTTTAATTAAAAGATCTAAAATAAGACATGAAACAATGATTGGGATAGATAACATGTAAATTATTGCTAAATCCCCGCCGAATTTTATTTAAAGCCATAAATTAGCCTTTCAAAATTAAGATCACTGACTTTTACTGAAATTAAAACTTATTACAAATTAAATTGTCCATGTATAAACACCGTTATTCTAAAATTGCAAAAGTAGTAGACATATATGTAGGATATCTGATCTTACACTCTCATATTTCATTATATTTTTGTACGGTCTTGTATCATATGTTTAGGAAATAGTGTAAAATCAATTCTGTTATCCAACAATATTTGTTGATGAATTTTGAAGGTGTTAACATACCCGTATAAGTTTTAACAAATGTTGCTTAAAATACTAATTAAAATTTTCTCGAAAAAAACAGGGTCATTTAAAGTCACCAGTAACCTAAAATCTTATTTACATCACACTTTGTTCTCATTCAAGTTTAGGTTTAAAAAGTTTATTTTTAAAGATCATAAAAAGTTAACAGATCAGGTAAGAACGTAGAGTTTGAAACATTTATGATAAAATATTTTAATCTGATCTAGTATGGCTTAACCCTGGGATGTATTGTTAAAAAACTACAAGAAAAGAATATTATAAGCTCTTAATATTCCTTTAATCTTGAAACATTGACATCAATATTAGATTCTCTCTAGGAAAATGATGGAAAGCATATCCATAGACTTTAGAAGACAAGATATAGACTTGAAGATATCGACGAGGTGAATTTAATGGCCGAAATAGTGGTAAATTCTGGTGGTTATAATTTAAGCATCAAAAGATAACATTTAAAGAATATACCCAATAAAGTGTTCAAGTATTTCCCCGATTTTTTTTTTAAAAAAAAAAAATTTTAAAAAGGGTTTATTATAATACAATATACTTTATATATCTACTTTCAACGTCTGTCAAAGTCAAAAAGTAAGTGTATATAACTAAGTACCTTTTTCTTTTTGTCACTTTTAAAAAATGTTGTTGTTTATTTTATTTTAAAGTATTTATTATTAAAATATATTCACCTGGTTCTGATAAATCCTTTGCTTTTTATTGTCTTTAACTCCTACATTGGAGTCTTAGAATTTAATTTTTAATTCATATAAGAAAACTGTTACTCGCTTAAGAAAAATGGTATATTTTGTAAGGCTGGTATTCTTCAAGCTGGATATAACAAAAAAAACAAAAAAAAAAAAATATTGTTTATTTAAACTTTATGGATTTAGAAGTCTCATCTGGGGTTAAAATATTATAAATATTTAAGCCCAGAAATCTAAATTCTAGTTTAATCGTAACTCTTTAGGAGGTAACACAAGGTATTCTCCTTGTGGAAATATTTACCTTAAATAAGCTGTGATTCCTGTATTACTTTTTATTCTTAAAAAATGAAATATACAACTCCATCTATAATTTAGTGAAATTAATTGCCGTTATGGAAAATAAAAATGAATATTTTTTACGTACAGGACAAAGGTAAGAAAGATGGAAGAATAAGCAGCTGTTAAACGTGTTAAGTTAGTGAATTTAGAACTAGGAAAGAGGAGTATTTTATGCAAGCCAGTCATAATTGTGGTGTTGTCATCAGTAAATAGATGAAGTAGTAAAACCCACAAGAGTTCTAAAACTACGTTCATTTTATTAATCACAGTGTGCATATGCATGAACCTACGCCTCCCAAATCGAATTTAACGAAGAAGCGACAACTATATTGTAGTTACAAGCCAGCGGGAATACCTTGTCATCATTACAGGGGTTATATAAACTACTCAGTCACTAAACACTATTTGGTGACAAAAAAGTTGCTTGTGTAAATAGACTAGATATGCCTGGTCTGGTATATGATCATTGCACAACGAATAACGTAGCTAGTGCCTTGGCTAAAATAAAAGATGCTAGTAAAATACATATTGCTAAAAGAAACGGGGAACTTTCATGATTATATTCGAGTAATTTGAAAGTATTGAGTGCAAGGAGGGAAGATCTGCGGGTTTGTAAGTGAAAAAGGCAAAAAGGTCGTACTATTTTTAAAAAATAGCATTTTCAAAGGATACTCTTTGTGGGCGAGTGTAAACCTATAACTGGTAGCACCCTCAGATAAGAATTCATTTGCAAAGCATAGGATTCCCCATCTTAATGATATTTGCTATGGAGATGGAGATTATCTTTCTCATAATGAAAAAGACACAGATAATATAGATAGGTTGTGTAAATTAGAAAACTGTAGGAGGAGATTGAAATTAAAGTATTGCAAAATTTTGTAAGGGAGAAAACATAGAAGTTTGATATCAAAATAAATGGTATCTGCTTGCATGTTTTAAAAGTACATTTATGATGGGAAAGAATACGTAACAAATTTTCTAGTAGTTGGGCTTTTCTAATACACTAAATTTGATCGGAAAAAAACCGATAATTGAATATTTTTTCTTGGATTTTAATTTTAAAAAATTTACCCCTCAATGAAACTGAATATTGCTTATCCTGTTAATGGTACAAAAAAATGTACGAGATGAGCAAAGACACGAAGCAAGAATCTACGGAAGAAAAGTTGGGGATCAATTAATGGTGAATGATGTGAAATATTGGGAACAAATTTAAGGATATGTTTGAAAATAAACGGTGGGGATGATTTCCAGGGATTCCCATGTATGGGAAATTTGACTAAGGTAGAGCAGGCCTCTGTTCAAGGGTGAAATCGGATATAGATGCAGAAGAGATGGTGTTAGGAAGAGAAGAAAAAAAGTGTTAGAGGACGCTCGGTCTCTGAGGAGATAACTGTACTATCTTCCATTAAACGGGTTTGGTGAAAATCCTTTAGAGGGAGTTACCGATACTATTAAACCAAGATCTCACCTGGCTAAGAGAGACGAAAAACTTATCGAAGCTTTCAACAGACCTGCTGTAGGGAGAGAATATATCTAGTTTTGTCAGGAAAGCACTATTAGCTGCTAAAATGTTGATAAATCTGGAAAGCTTCCAAAAACTATTAAGCCTACTGGTTAGAATCCATAAGGTAGAAAAGAGGAGAGTTGAAAAAAATAAACAGTTAGAGCAGTTAAAAAACGTGAGGCTGAAGAGGAAAGAAAGCATATTTGCAAAGACCCAGTAGCTTAAAGAAATTATGATAACTTAAATATTTATTTATAATCATTTAGTAGTTTGTTAATATCCGAGTCCATTTCTTTCTCAGTTTATCCATTACAGCTATGTGACAAGGCGAAGAGGGTCTTGTTTAAAGATCTAGAGGATTTAGTTGTTCGTGTCAACAATTTCTTTTATAGAGAAGGGTAACACTACATTATAGTCAAGATACTGGGGAAAATTATATCGCTGTCTTACCCCCAAAGATTAACTTAGTATATTTTTAAAGAAATCATTATCATTTTTCAAGACTTAAATTGGTATTTGCTAGCCTTCAATGAAGAGATGACCCGTATCTGTGACACACTTATAACAAAAGATAAAGGGATGTCTTTTTTTTAAAATCATATCGAAACAAATATTCCATAGACGAATAAAATTCTGTCTCAGGATGTCTATAAAACAACGCTTTTAAAGACTTTGCGTGTTAAGATGAAAATTTTGCAGCTTTTCTGTGTAAATAATGTTCTTTTGCGGGAATATCATTTTTCCAGCCATCATTCAAGATACTTTTTACAGAATACACACATTGCAATATTCACCATTCTTAGAATTTACAAACAAATCTGAGATAGCCACATTAATTCTGATTTACATTCAAAAATGCGTTTTTGGCCAATCGTGGTCTATAAAGTCCTAAGTCTTTCTTCTAGGATAAACATATGGGTCTTGGGATTTTTTATTTGATTTTAATAAAAAAAACTTCCCACCGGGACTCGAACCCGGGCATAGCGTGACAGGCGATCATGATACCACTGTACCATAGGAGATAAAAACATTCAACTTAGCATAAAATTAAAAATAATTATTTTATCCTGATATCTTTGATATTAATTACTTGCTGCTTAAGTTTTATAGCAAAGATAAGAGTAATTTTCAAATTTGTTTTGATTCATTAGATAATGACCATAAGCTTCTTGTAGCTACAGCTTGTAGTTTTTTTAGCAAATAGGTTTATTAGCAGTACATAAGAGAATTCCTATTGTAAAACAAAAAAAAAAAAAAGATGGATTGAGAAGGATAAGTCTAATATAAACAAACTTTGATTATCCAATGTTTGGCTAGTCCTACAGCACATTAATTTTTATAATCCAAATTTCTGTCTTATTTATCGCCTATTGTAGAAACCTGAAAATTGAATCTAAAGATTTCACAAAAATTGGTAAAATATTATTACGAAGCCATAATTAGTTGCTTAAGAAATTGTTTTTTTGTTTTTTTTTGGTTTTGTTTTTGTTTGTTGTTTTTTATTTTTTGGTTAAAAGATCAATTTTAACAATTTAAGTTTTTTATAGGTGTTCAAACAACTAACTGCAATACAAGCTTCCAAAAAAGCTACATTAAGATGTTTCGTTAGAAGTCTCTTTAAAATGATTCTTGGTTTATTATTCGAAACACATATCTTTCTTTTATTTATTACAAAAATTTTTTAAAAAAGTAGAGATATCAAAATAAAAAATGATATGCTTGACATCTGAATTATTAACGTGTTGCATAAAATATTTTTTTTGATGCTGATTTTCTTATAGTAAAGATAATTTTTTTAACCTAAAAAGTAAAAATTCTTGATTCAAGTTTTAATTCAAAACTTTTTGAATAAAAAGTTGGTTCGTTAGGTTCTAGATAAAAATAATACAGCAAAAAAAAACATTTGTATTTTTTAATAACTTTTGGAAGTATACAGTTGGACAGAAGTACTTAGTTCCTGTTTCATATCACTCACTCAAAGTTTAGATTATACCTTTAATACCTTCAATTTAAACTGTGTCTTTACTACGTGTTTCATATTCTTTCTTGTTTTACAAAAAACTATAAGAAGATCCGCTAAGTCTTATTCATTTGGCAAACAATTAAAAAATTGTTTGAAACGATAAGAAAGAGTTCAGAAGTTTAGTAGAACACTTCAACTGGATGATGAGTTTATTTATTTCGATTTCTCAAAAACACATGTCCAGGTAATCAAGATATAGCATCTCTTTTAAAAAAGCTTGAATCTAAGGATATCTATCAAAAGATAAAAGATATGTTTGAAGGAAAGAAGATTAATTATACTGAAGATAGAGAAGTCCTTCATGTTCTTCTTAGAAGCAAAGATGTTTTAAGATCGGTAAAGAATGAAGATAATACTGATTCAAAAGAAAAGAGCCCTTCTTGTATAATGAAGTTAATTAAAATAAGAGATTTTGTGGAGAAGCTTCACAGAGGTGAGATCAGAGGTGTTAATAATAAGATCTTAGATACTATTGTAAACATAGGAATAGGAGGTCAGTGACCTTGGCCCACGTATGGTTTGTGATTCTTTGGTTCACTATTCTAAGAAAAATATAAAGACTACTTTATATCAAAATATTGATGCAACTGATTCTTTAGAAGTTTTTAACAAAATTATCCTGAAACTACCCTCTTTATAGTTGTAAGTAAAACGTTTACTACGTTAGAGACCATAAAAAATGCCGAGTTGGCAATAAAAATGATGACTCAAGACTCTAAATAAATCTAGTGAGGAAATATGCAAGTATCACTTTGTAGCTGTAAGCTCAATCAGGAAGAGGTAGCTAAATACAACATATCTAATGTATTTACGATGTGGGACTTGTAGGAGGACGGTACTCTCTATGGTCAGCAGTAGGATTATCGAATTGCATTATATATTGGATTTGAGAACTTTTTAGAACTTTTGGATGGTGCCTCTATTGTTGATGAAAGATTTTCGAGTGTACAAGAGCTGAATAACACAGAAATAATGCATGCATGGTTGAAATCTTTTATTCCAAGAATGGATATGACAACAAGTGTCTTGTATCGTATGATCAATATCTTGAGAGCTGTATTTATATCTTCAACAATCTGAAATGGAAGCAATGGAAAATATTCTGAGGGTACAGAAACTGGTATGATAATCTGGGGAGGTGTTGGAACAAACGTTCAACACTCATTCTTCCAGCTGCTTCATCAAGGAACACGTAAAATATTAGCTGAGTTTTTATTTCCGTTTAGTCCTTTAAATAAAGAAGAAAATCAACATTAATATGGTTTTATCCAATTGCTTAGCTCAAAGTAGGGCGTTGATGGAGGGTAAGGACGGGGAAAAAGGTGTGGATTACTTTCCTGGAAACAGACCTTCCATATCTATTGGATATTCTAAATTGACTCCGAAGTATTGGGTGCGTGATAGCTCACTACGAACACAAAATTTTTGTGCAGGGAATTTATTGGGGAATTATTCATATGATCAATTTGGTGTTACCCTAGGAAAGAAGATAGCATCAATGTTACTTTCAGATATTGAGTCTAAGAAACAAGGTAATTATGATGAATCAACAAATAATGTTCTTAAAAAATTATTCGATTTAAAATAAATGGTTTTTGATTTTGAATGAAGTAATTTAACTCATTTTGTTAACTTATCGATCTGTTATTATCAATACCATATTGTACAATTCTCCCAAAAATGACAAAAAAACCACTAAAGTAGTAAGACTTTGACCAGAGACGACAAGATAAACCATAAGGTCGAGGAATTAATTGTTCAATTCAAATAATCTTAATACTTTATTCTTTTTACGCATTAGGGCTAACTATCTGTTATTTGATCTGGTAATAAAATTAATTTGTAAGCAGCAAGAAACAATTTTTAAGTTTCTCTTCCGCAAAATTCTATTCAGATAAAATTGAAATTATCAAAGAAGGGTCTTTTATCGACTAAAACCTCTTAAAGAATTTTATCAGATAAATAGCATTTACATTCTCAGCAATGTGGGAAAGATGAAGAAAGAAAAAAGAAAGCTGTTGATCAAATTAATTAGGTGCATTTTATTAAAATTGTCGCGGTGTTCCCCTTAACCTCAAAATATTATTTAAATTTTGCATATTTTTTAACCCATATGCAAAATCCCGGTGAACCAAATAAATCTATTGTTGACGATAATAAATGACTTTTTCTAACAAGGTCTTGTGTAAGCCATTTATTGTAAAATAATTAAATATTTTAGCAATAGATTGGACCTGTAAAGATAGAAACTTTTTTATGAATTCGAAATCAAAAACCTAAGCAATGATTGAGAATTTAATAACTTTGAGGTTTACCTTTGGGGGATCCAAACACATTAGTGTTGGATCTAGTAAATGGCAGCGAAAAATGGGATTTTCAACGCTAAAAAACGACGGTGACAGGATCGAACCTGTGCAGGTACACCTATTGGTTTTTTCTAAACCAACGCCTTAACCACTCGGCCACACCGCCTAAAAACCCGTGCTACTAGTTACATATAACAATAATGTTTTCATCTTACTGCAAATATTTTTTTATAGCAAATATATAGGAACTCCTTCTATTATTTTCAATCTTTTGTTTGCTTTATATAGAAAAAATGGCTTATCATGATGTGCTTTATCTTTCTTTTTAGTCCTCCTTAAAATGGATCTTCGTATGAGAAAAAGAAAAATAAATTTTTTTGACCTAGAGGAAAGATACTTCCTGGAATAAAATTCATGCAAGATATTTTAGAGTCAAACGTAAAAATGTAGAAATATAACAATATAGGATTCCTTCTCATTAGACCGTGAAAGTTGACGTCTGGTTAAAGGTGTCTTTGTCACTCGTAGTGAATAGTGAAATTGTGAAATATCTTGTCTTACGAATGAAAGCTTTGAAACATAAAGGAATATACAAATAAAATTTTAAAGTGTAAAATCACGGAAGAAGTGCGTCCTCACACCTTAAAGAATGTAATTCTGTATCGAATTGAGCCTTGATAAATTTTTCTGACATTCCTGTATATCTTTATAATGAAAGATACAAGTTTTTTGGTTTTCAGAAAAGTAGAACTTTAAAAAACTTTTTGAAGGAAATAAAATAGAATATCATGGAAATTACAACATTGAAGTAACAATTGATTATAACAAAATTTTAATAGGACCACTAGATCTAGAAAGGAAAGGGTTAGGAAGGTTATTATGATAGTGGCAAGCTAATTGCGATTGCGTTCTACGTATAAGAAAGGTTATTTTGTATTATTGTTTGAAGATCCTGAAATTTCAAAGTGTTTTCTTAAACGTTTTAGGAAAAATTAAAATTTCGGATATGAAAGAGTTTAATGTTAGATACTGCCTACGATAACGCACCTTAGTAAATTTCCATGGATTCTCTCCAAACATATTTTAATTGTCCATTTGTGAGATCACGGGAAAGAACTAAAATTCTTTTTATTTTAAACTTTATAGAGGATAGCTCTAACAGGGATGAGATAACACAATTTATTTCAAATAAATGTAAGAATCTTAGAATTAAGAAGATTTTATGTCCTTTTTTGATACAAATCCTTCAGTTGAAAATCCTAGAATCAAAGGAAAAGATAAAGTTTTCATTGAAGCGTATGATTTAGAGACTTCTCGTATTCAATATACTCTCTTTTAGGAGGATGTACATATAAAGATTAGAGATAGAGGTCTTTTTCCGGGTTTTATCCAGAAGAGAACTTTAATGCTGGTGAATTTGAATGATTTGTAAGCACGATAAATGAATATATGTAGCTTGCTCACAAGAATACTTGAAATTGTAATGCAAAACAAACTTTTTATCAATGCACATTAAAAAAATAAGATTTTGTTTAAATGAGACGCCTATCATTAATAAACTTCAAATAAATCAGAAATTGACGTATTAACCTTAATTATAATTTATTGTACATTGAAGCTTCAGTTAATTCAAAACATGTTGTTGCTAAAAAATGATTTATTAGCATTTTCTTCATCGAGTCAAAATGCATAATTTTTTTATGAGGGAAAATTATAAAATAATTATCCTCGACACATATATTGTAAGCATTCACAGATGTAATTTCAAACTTCTTAGGAGTTGTTAAACAGGATTAGGTTTTTTACTTTAAAGTTTTATGCAAACTAGTTTATAAAAGGTTACCTTATTATTTAGAAGCTAAAGTGGACCTTACTTTGTCTTTTATTAAGTTGTGTATTTTTATATTATATCATTTTTTTTAAAGACATTTACAAAAACACATACACGGAAGTCCCATGCCTGAATCAAAAATACCTGTACGAGTGTGATGATTACAACTTATATCTCTTCGGATTATTACAGCAATTGGATATATAAGGGATATTTTCTCTAGAATACTCAAAATTAGATGCAAATCATCAAGCAGGATGGTTCCTATATTTTCGACTCTTGAAAGCTTCTACAGTAGAAATATATTCCTGCGTTTCTCTAATTATTTTTCTATGCCAATACATGGTGTTCCAGGTAGAATTATTAAAGTTTACAAAAACAACACGTATGTTCTTAAATAATCTGATGAAAATGATTATGAGCCACTTCTCAATCTTGGATCCTATAATTATCTAGGCTTTGCAAAAAACAAAGGCAACATCATCAAAAATGTCTTAAAATCTTTGGATGATTATCGATAAATCTTTCATCTCCAACAAGGGATGTAGGAATCTCTTGATATTGTTCATTCATTAGAAAAAAAGAAAATGGCAGATTTTTTATTTCAGGAGGATTGTGTTGTTTTTCGATGGATATGGAACTAATTCTTCAAATCTCCTGTGCTTTGATTCCGGAACTTTAGTCTTCAGTGATGAAAAGAAATCATGCTTCTTTGATAACAGGATTGACAGTTAGCAAAGCTACGATTACGTATTTAAGCATAATGATATGAAGGATTTAGAAAAAGAGATGATCTTAGTATCACACAGGGTCATCCTTGACTCATAAATATTGGAAGAAGGTTATTGTGATGGTTGAAGGAATATATTCTATGGAAGGAACATACTAAATTAGAGAAAACTGTTTTTAGAATTAAAGAAAAAATAAAGTTCTACATTTTTATTGATGAGGCACATTCCATTGGAGCTTTGGGAATCTGTGGACGAGGGATATGTGATTATTGTAACGTTGATTACAATGATGTAGGACATTGTAATGGGTAACCTTTCCAAAAAGCTTTGGTGGAATGGGTGGATATATAGCAGGTAAGAAAAAAACTGATCACTTACCTTAGATTTTATAGTGACTTCTCATTGTATGGAGAGCAGATGCCTCCTGTTGTAGCCTCACAAATTTTAGAAAGTTTAAGAAGAATTAGAAATCCTGAGAAGGGCAGAATAATCTTAAAAAGATTAAAGAATAATACTAATATCATGAGAGACGGACTAGAGAGGATGGGATTTGCATATAGGCGAATAAAGGATCACATGTATTCCAATCGTTTTTTATTTCCTAATCCTGGAAAAATTAAAGAATTTGCTAGAATATGTCGAGAAGAGGGTATTGCTATAGTGGTGTTGGATATCCTGCAACCAGTCTTTTTTTGGGAAGAAAAGATTGTGCATGTCACAAAGTTCTCATAAAAGGAAAGATATTGTCAAAAGTTTAGAAGTTTTTAGTACATTAGGGGATCTTATGGATTAAATACTGTAAGTAACAATAAAAAAAGGTTATTTTGAGTGATTCTAGTATTTTGTCTATACATTTAATAATATTTGATCCAACTGTATCTATTTTTAGATATATTAGTAGTTAAATACAAATTTTGAGAGTTTATCTTAGATTTTGCATTAAAAAACACATTATATACCCTTCTACGAAATGCTTTTGTTATGATAAGAAGTAATTGTGCGTTAAAAATATTTTTTAAAACAAATTATAAGTGCACCCATGGAATGTGAAATTTATTCAGTTGATTTTGATAAAGACAAAGGAATAATGGTATATGGAGGAAGCAATCATAAATGTACAATTTTTCAAAACGGTGCGGATAATATAGAAGGTGAATTTGAAGGATACACAGATTCTATAATGTTTTTGTAAGTCCTTGAGTAATTGCTCTTACGTTATTTGTACGATTGAGTACAATATCGATCATGTGCACCGAAGAAGAAAAACTTGAGTATAAGCTGGATGAGGATATTTCTTTTGCAGATGCCGTGGAAGATAAAATAATTGTCGGTACTAATTCTGGAACTATTTATATATTTCAATGGATCTTCTAAGACAAGATGTCTATATTGGACATTCTTCTGAAATAATTGGTGTGAAATGCTCTGGTGATAAAGTTTTTTCATTGAGTAAGGAGTGGTTATTGTCTTTGATTTATTTTCGTTTCAGCAAAGCTACTCGTTACCATGTTAAAAAATGCTACAGCTTTTTTATTGAAACTATTCCAAATACTGAAATTTTTTGTATTGGGAGAGAATATGAGCTTTATGCTTAAAACACTTTTCTTCTTCAAAAAGGTCCACATAAAAAGGAATTCCCGAGACGATAAAGCACAACGGAGAGTATTTTGTTATTGGCGGGGATTTTTAATCTCTTTTTTAATTAATACAAAGATGAATATGCAATCCTTTACAATTATCTAAATGAAGGAATATCAAATATTTTTTAATAGACGATCATTCAATCGCTATTTCAACCATTTTGTGGATTGGTGGGTGTTGGGGACATTAGAAATAAAGATCGTTCGTTTTGTTTGAATCAAAAGTGGAAACTGTGTTTGACTTTAAATAGGCAACAAAATCTTTTATGTTGGGGGACTCAAAGGGATTGATATAATTGATACAACATCTTTTGAGTAAAAAGTTTGTAACTTTTTGAAAGAACACTCTTAACAAATAAATTAAATCTTTCGGGTTGGGACTTTCAAAATGTGTTACATTGTACTTTAAACTTTTAGTCTCAGAGATGTGCATTTTTTAGATGAATCGATGATTTTTTCTGACTAATCAAAGTTTGAAGGCTAATTTACGTGCATCCGTTTATGCAAATTGTTTTTTAGAGGATTAAAGAACTATTATACCATCTTTTTTATCTTTCTTTTAAAAATCCTAGTCCCAAAAAATTAATATCAATTACTTGTTGTGGCACATAATTAAACATTTTCTGGAATCAAATTAAGTTATTGGCAACAAGAAAATAGTTTTATTTGTTTGTGCTTGTATTCATTCTATAATTCAAACATATGTTATAATTTTTGGGTTTTTAAAAACAAACAGAACAACATCCTTAGCATGAACATGAAGAGATGAAGGATGTCAGAAGAGATCCTTTTGAAGGAAAAGTTATTGACGCAGAAGATTGTTATAGCAAGAGATGCTGCAGGTTTACCACAAGAAATATCAGTCGAAAGCGAGATTCTTGAAAGAGAAGAGATGGCCATGAGAAGATATAAAAAACTTGGTGTTGTTCTTGGGGAAGGTGCATTCAAAAAAAGGTGTATAAAGCAGTGGATCAGGAAGAGGGCAAGGAAGTTGCTTGGAATGAGGTTCGAATTTCTGAGAATGAGTATTACAATCGTGAAAAAAACAACCTTCTCAAAAGAGATTCATTTATTTGAACGCATTTCTCATCCAAACATTCTTAAGATTTTTGATTATTGGTTACAAAAAGAAACTTCATATTTATCACTGAATTGATGGAAAGGAGGTACTTTGAGAGAATACATAGCAGTATTGAAGATTTAAACATTAAACTGATAAAGAAGTGGTCAAAGCAAATTCTTGAGGGATTGGATTATTTACACTCACAGAATCCTCCTATCATTCATCGAGATATTAAGTGTGAAAATATTTTTGTTAATGCATCACTTGGTGAAGTTAAAAATCGGAGATCTTGGTATTGCTAAAGAAAGAAGGTTAAAGCGATACACAGTTGTTGGAACGCCTCAATTTATGGCTAGAGAGATGTTTGAAGGGGAAGGATTATAATGAAAGGTGGTGGGACATTTATGAGTTTGGGATTGTGTCTTCCTAATAGAGATGGCTACCGGTCATGTATCATACAAGAAGTTTATAGCCGTTCGGAATTTATAAGGCTATTTTACAAGGCGTACCACCAGTAGCATATATTTTCTATCATTGATCCATGTCTAAAAAATTAATATTGACTGTTTGCGTTCTTTGAAAAAGACAGGATTGACAGAAAGCAGCACTAAGACATCATTTTTTTGATGTAGAAAACGAGTGTCCCGGAAATTGTGTTCATTTAGAGAGTATTCTCGTGCAACCCTTAACAACACCGGGCTAACGATATGGAAATATCTGTTGCCTTTTGAAGAAAATTTGATTACTTTTCAGCTATTTTTTATGTGTGAAGCAAAGTTTATTAAGTTTGGATTTGACATCAACGAAGATTCTGTCGAAGCTGTTGCTGAGGAGATGTTAGAGGAGGAAGTGTAAATACCAAGCAAGAGAAACTTATTCGAATGTTAAGAAGGGGAATAGAGCGAGCTCTAGAGAGAAAAAAAAACAGAAGAAAAAAATAGAGAGCTTGAGAAGCAAGATGAACCTCTAAAATCTGTGCAAGAAAACGAAAATCTCAATAATCATGAAAAATCAGCGAAGGAATAGTTCTATGCCTTTTAACGAAAATACGACCCTTAATCTTGAGAAAGAATTAAGTAATTTCAAACTTGATGGCAGAAAGTTCGAGTTCCAATTGTTCCGACTTCAACCTATTTGAAAACAGTATCTTAATACAGAATGTCCAGAAAGAAATAAACGGATCAGAGTGGTCTGCAGACATTAATGGAATAAGGAAGGAAGCTGAGTCTCTTTCAAGCAAGGATCTGATAACAGAGAATCAGAAAACGATAATGGAGACAAAAAAAATATAGAATCAATAGAATAATCCCGTTACAAAATATGAAGAGAATGTTTCTATTGAAGAATTTTCTTATGATACTTGCTACTATTGACGAATAGGGACCACAGGGATGGCTGCTGTTAGTGCGATATAAAAAATTGTTTTTAAAAGAGCCAATTGAGAGTTTTTCGGTGTACAGATCTAAAACTACTAGTAGATGAAGATTGGGATAATTGGGATTATCTGTTTTTATTAGCAGATCTATGAAAAATATGCTATTGGCATAGATAAGCATCCTCTTAAGGAGAAGCAGTTGTTGGAGAACTCCTCTCTCAAAAATTACGATAATTCTAGATATTGTAGAGTTTCTTGATGAGATAACAACAAAGTTTGTAAATAAGAAAGAATGCAAAAATGTTTGGGAAGGTAAACTCTTAGCACAAGATATTAGACAGTGGGAGAGAGAGTTAAAAGTCACTTCATCAAGAAGACTGGGAAAACGATTGGAAAGATTGGGCTTAACGTATTTGCATATAGAATATCCAAAATCTGGTATTTAGGAAGGGAAAAATTATATAAGCAGTGTTTAGAAAATAAATAATTTTATCTCTTGCAAGAATGTGTTTAAGTGTTTATGTAAATTACATTATATAAAGATTTAAATTTTTTTATAAACAAAAAGATTTTCTTTAGCAAATCTAAGGGCTAGAATATCTTTTTAATAAAGATAAGAATCCTATAAGGGATGGGTTTTATTTATGAAAAGCAATCCTTCGAACCAATAAGACTAGAGATTATAGATCAAACCAATATTAAAACAATGGAACATATGAAGGAAGAGTTATTTACCAGTTGAGTACAAAGAATCTTTTTCTAGACAGGTTATCTTAGATAGAAACACGGTTGGTTATTTTTTTGTTTCACATCAGGTCTAAGTGGGATTATGCCACATACACATATAAGTATAGGAGGGTGGAGGAATATATCATGACATTTGGAATTTTAGAACTCTACAGAGGATTAGGGATTGGTACGTTATGTTATCTATGATAGAATCTCATATAATAAAAACAACAAATATTATCATTTTAAGTTGCAGTCATATTTCAAACTTTCAGTGCTAAAAGATTTTATCTACGGGTGGATATAGAATATCAGACATAACCAAAATTACATTTAAGATGATTCTAGAAAACAGCATAATATCTTTAGCAAACCAAGTTTCAGTACAGATCATACAACAATAATATCATTTATGTAGAAAGGAGAAATATTCTTGCGCATTTTCTTAGAGGACGAAAACTGTTGGTGTTTTTATTGGTTAAAAGGAGATATAAACATGATAATTCTTATCTGTATGTCTAGCAATCAATAGCTTTCGAGAAAAGAGTAATTTTTTAACTTATTTGACAAATATTTCATGATTTATCAGTTACTTACTTTTTACCAACCAACTTTTATTAAAATAAAAAAAATGCGGAAGCCCTTGCATATGGGAAGACGATATGATATTATTCAAAACACCAAAGGATATTCAAATTATTCAGACCTTCCTACAAAGATAGAGATAAGCAAACCATTCGAATCAATGACGATTTTATATATGCGAGAAGACAGAGCTCTCGGGAGTTTGAAGGTATCAATGAAAGGGAAGGAAAGAAGAAAGGACAGCATCTCGTCGAAACAAACCACTATTAATTAATAAGAAAAATCGAAAACTTTATAGATAAAAGCTGTAATTAAGTTAATAAACACATTCCGTTGTTCTTTTTTAATAAAATTTTTATATTTTATTAACCCATGGATCTATTCCTTACAAAATAAAGAAAAAAAATATTTCAAGAAGGAGGAAAGTAAGAAATTACGGATGAGCTCAAGGGAACCCTTTTATTTATTAAGGAGCTGGATTTGAAATCGAATATTTTTGTCCCTGCTCCGATGAATGAAGGAGCTTGCAGGTTATATCAAAAGATGGATAAATTGGGAATCTGTAATCTTGATGGAATATTCACCACACTAAACAAGGAAGACATGTTAAGTTGTTTTAAGATGTATGCCGTCGCTCTTGCAGACAAAAAGCTCGTTCTTTTCGTATCAGTAACAAGCTTTTGCTGAGCGTACCTGAGGAGTTCCAGACGATGTTGATCAAATGACACCGATCTGAAGTTTTTGAGATGAGGAATTGGGATTGGTTTGATTGGGGCTGATTGCATAGGTCAAGTGTTCATGCTTCTTAATAATAAGGATAATCTTGAATATCTTGATCTAGCACAAAATAGATTTTTTTCTTTCCCAAACGCACTTTCAGGGGATCATGAAAACTGCGAAACCTGTCTGTTCTCAGACTTGAGTATAACACAATTGAGAAGGAGAGCATGGGGGACTTGCTAGGATGATGAAGGGTATCCTCTCGAGGTTCTCGATATCCAGGGATAATTTTTGGATGTTCCTTGGATTGTAAAGCCTTGGGGGAGATTTTCAGTACGTGGAACGTTAAGGAAATACTAAATCGGGGATTGCTTGATGCGTAATGAAGGGGTTTACGGAATTATCAAGTATGCTAGCAAAAGGTGGTTTCCCTTAATCTCCATGGGGAATATTTCTATAAGAATAGTGATGTTACTAATTGATTGTCCTACAATGAGTGTTGACACAGGAAAGTATCGATCTTCTAATTGAATTTGTAAAGACATATTCCATCAGTAAGCTTGGGATCAATGGAAACCTTTATGATGATTGTGACGAGCTAGTTAGTATTATGGAGAGGTTATGGAGGAATTATAGTCACTGAAGATGAAGAGAACAAACTACAAAATGAGGATATCGTGAAAGGTGATAGAAATGATTAGGTTGTAATTATAAAATTAAATTTGTTTTTTAAAAAGTAATATAAAATGTATTCCTCAATCCAAACATTTGTTAGATTTAGGGTAGAGGATTCTTTTTTTTGCATATTGAAAAAATAAAAAAAAGAATAAAAAAAGAGAACACAAAGGACATTAAGATGATTTAAAGCAGTTGAAAGTTTGTAATTTTTAAAAAGAGTACTTTTGATGCAGACAAAACAAGAAGAAGATCCAAGAAGAGAAAAAACACAGTAAAGAGGGGCGAATTAAATCTAAGCATACTTGGAAAGGTTATAGAATGTTAATCTTTTATGTATTCTTTCAAAACTATGCTTAACCTGGATTTCATTGCAAAGTGTTTTTTGATTGACCGAGTTTACATAAATTTTGAGAGAAAAATTTAATAAAAAAAATTATTTTTTCAGAAGAAAATATTTTAAAATTTTAAAAAATAAAAAGACTTTGATGAAGAATAAAAAGCAGGACCATACACAGTTCTTGTTGTTACATCAAACTTTATTTTCAAAAAGTAGAACATTTCAAAAAATTCTTCAAAATTTAATTAACTTACAGGTAAACTTTTTATCTTCAAATTCAATTTTTATTAATTAAATTTTGAAAGTCAATAAATTGAATGAAAGATATTTAAGGTAATTTTTTGTTTATGACCTAAATTTTTCAAATATTTTTCCAAGCTATCACACAATCATTTTAAATTCTTCAAACGTTCTAAAAATAGATCTAAAAAAATTTATCAAAAATTTTTTAAAGGTAAAAAAATCATGAGGAAGTAGTAAATTTGTTCAATGATTTAATTTTTAAAAATTTATTTTGTTTCAAGAATTAATTTATTTTCTACCTAAATTAATTCAAAAAAAGTGCTTTTTTAAATTCTGTAAATAGTTTTTATTTTAAAAAGAAGAAAAAAACATTTTTTTTGATCACTGAATCGATCAAATAGTTTTGATTGCAAAGGATTTCTTACCTTGATTTCCTTAAAACCTCATACAAAATTACCACATTAAACGAATCTCGCTCATATCTTTTCTTACGAAGTAAGTAGAATTCTTACTCTTATCAGCTAAAAGGAGATACTCCTTAAGACCTCCTTTTTTGTTATCTATTTAAAGTTGTTCTAAAGGTTCGCTATGTTGCTAGAAAAAGAATATAATGATTTAGGCAATGAACCTGATGAGGTACATTCCTCTATTTCTAATGATGAAACCAGCACTCATGACTTCGATAAATTGTTTACGAAAGATGTTTCTGAAGGATAAGAATTTAAAAGTAATTGAAGCAGCTCTAGCAGTATTACTGAATCTGAAGAAGACACTCTCAGAAAGAGCAGATCCATGTGATAACTACTATCGAGAGATTTCAGAGTTAAAGCACCCTAATGAGAGTTTATCGAAACATCAAGGGAAAAAGACACAGATCTTTAAATGCACATGAAATGACACGCCTTCCTACGAAACCAAAAGAGAGATGAGTCGGTTCTATTACGATAGAAGAGGAGAATTTCCTTCTAGCTTTACAACTGCACGGCCGCATGCATCACAATTATGGAAATTGCAGACTTGCTATTTATAAACGAATCCTAGTTACGACAAAAAATATGTTCGAATAGAATAAGAAGAGATTTTCAGCATTGGAGAGTGATAACGAATCTCTACACAATGAACTACAGATTCTAGGGGATGCTTGTGAAAATATCTATAACATAGAAGATAGAAGTAGGAGCAGGTCGGGATATGGTGATAAGTACAGAGAACCTATAAAAATGAGATGTACAATGCCAGTGGAATTCTACTACAATCATGCACGAAATTTTCAACTATCCTATCTACTACTTAAAGAGGAAGCCATTAAGGAAAGCGAGCGTCTCGTAATTTGATCTACGAAAGCAAAAGCTTCTCTCCCGATGCAAACAAAGTTAAATTTATTAAGAAGATCAAGAGAGATAGGATGAGCTTCTAAACAAAAAAAGAAAAAGAAAAAGAAAAAGAAATCTAGCAAAAAGAAGAGGAAAGAGTAAACCAATTCAGATCGAGGAGTCGGATACCATAGCTGATAGGACAACGGAGGATGGAGGTCTCTGAGAATATCGAAAGCTTTGCAGACTTTTCCGACTCCATGTTTAGTTTTAGGATCAAGGATAAAATAAAAATATTAAGGTCCTATCATGAGTCTTAAAGAGCCCCTTTCTCTAAGCAGGATCAAGAGACACTACCTTGTCATACCAATTAAAACCTTTGTAAATGTTGAACAGTAGCTGGAACAAGAGGTTTTCTAGAAAGGATAACATGTTACAAACATTTCAGAACACATTGTGGAAGCCAAAAAAAGAAAAAGAAATCTAGCAAAAAGAAGAAGTATAACTTTTAATTTAATTAAGTCTAAGTGTGTGCTAGAATTTTGATGTTCTGCTGAATTTGTTCAATGCTTTAATCTTGAGGTAGATTCCTGTACAGTTACAATAAAACATTAAAATTTTAGACTCTCCAAATAAATTTAGATTTCATTGATTCATTGTAATAAAAAATATGAATTTTTATGGAAAATGAACAAGTTTTCTTACAATTAGTTTTGATGTTGGAATTTTAATATAATTTTAAATTTTTTTCGTATGCCATAAGCAAAAAGGAATCTTAGGACTCACATCACTCTACTATTTTTAATTAATACTGTACAATTTATTCTTACGTTAATTTTCTTCCTGAAGTATCCTAATTTTACTAAACAACCTGTCTGTTAGTACTTAATTTAAGAGTAAAAAATCAATAGGTTGCTCATCTGTAGAGAATACATAGACCTACAGTGTACAAATTAACGAATGTTGCTTTTAGGAATTTTTGAAATAAAACTTGTTGTTGGTATAGAACAACTAATTTTTTTATTAAGTTCAACCATCTTCTCTTGTACCATCACTTATAGTGATTGATTTCAGAATTCACATATTAAGCTATTTAAGTAGTCGTTTAATAATTTACATCCTTAAACCTTTTATACATCTTAGTCTACTTTTTCTGAGAAAATAATCAATTCCTTTTTTTCTAAGTCATGGAGATTTTACATCTTAAAATATTTTTTTAACTAGCCAATACAAATGAGTGAAAGAATATCTGTATTGCATACCTCTACTACATCTTTTTCTAAAATACTTAAAAAGTCTACAAACGACCAAAGAATCATGTTTAAAATCAGTTTAAAATACAGAGACAATTTTATGTTGAGGTGTATTCCAAACATAGCACCTTAGCTTACGTTTAGTATTGGTATATAAATTATCTTAGATTTAGATTCTAAAATTTTTGTATGCAGGTAATAAGTATTTTTAGAAGAAGTATATCGATTTCACTGTAGCAGGTAAAATCCTTAGTTTTGGACAATTATATTAATCTAAAGCTTTATTGATTTTTAAAAATGTTTCGGCATCTTGGTGAACATATTGTTGTGAACCATTTTTAAAGATGCTTACTTTAAATTCAAGCCTAAATCTTAAAATGTTGGGTCCAAGTTACTTTAGATAAATTCTATATTTTGAATAACCTATGTTTAATGTCAACAACATAAAATATTCTTAAATGTAAAATTAGTTGATAGCTGCTAGTAATTTTTAATTTAAAAATTTCTAATTGTAGAGAATAATTTTTTCAGCAAACCAAATATAATCTAAAATCAAATGAATCACTGATTTAGTATAGAAAAAAAAACATTAAGGGAATTTAATGTTTAAACTTTATCATCTTCGTAACATCCCCTCTCTTTAAAGAATCCTTCACGTCCTTTTTTTTTCTTAGAATCTTTTGACTTGTAAGGCATACTCTATCAGTGAAAAGTCTTTGAGCATTGTTTACAATCCTTTTTATTACTGTAAACACAATGTTACACTGCGAGCAATAGTTCTCCCAACAAAATCCGAAAATACATATCTTACAACACTTCTGATCCTTGTATTTAAACAATTTTAAAACTTTCGGCTGGCTATAGCTTTCTCAAGATTCTCTTATTTATCTGCAGCACTTGCCATAATGTTCTGAAATACTCGAAGTATGCTATTTCAAAGAAGATAGTCAAAATCTATCCCTGTGCTTTCTCTTGCAGTTTCCTCTAGAGGACTTTCTAAGAGAAGATCGATGTCTTCCTTGTATTCCTGACAAACACTTAAAGTTGTTTTCTATGTTAGAGATGTCCTTATTTATATTTTGAATGCAACAGCATATATTAAATTTGTTCCTTTTGCTGCTTGTTTTAGTATCAAGCACACTTGCACATCACAGGTAGTCTTCTTCCTAAAAGGATATTATAGTCCATGAATGGAAGCTTACACATTGATTGTAGTTGCAGAACATTGTTATCGAGCGGATTCGTAGTACAGTAACAATCAGTAGAAGGAACTTCTGATTTTTGGGTTGTAACACAGATTCCTTCGTGCGTCTGTTCACAATTCAACATCCCCATATAACTCGTCCGTAACACCAAGTTTCCTTTTGTCAAAGTAATTAAAGTCTCTACCACTTCTCCCCTTATATATATCAGCTAATACACATTCAGGAAAAGAAGTTTCCAATATATTTAGATTACTTCCAGGTTTCCTTCTCCTGATGTTCCTTAGGATGGAACAAATTTCTTTGCAGGTATTTCCTCGAAGTCTGCACTGTGTAAAAACTTTCATTCTTAGGGATTTAGTTTGCTATTCTTTTGCATCATCGATCCTTCCTTTTTAGATTGTGTGTTCAATTTTCATGTTTAATCATCCATTCTCCGATTGGTTGACATTTAATGTACTCCCTTCTAACTGAATAGCATCTTAGACGTGTATTCTTTCTGTATCATCTTATGTTGTGTCAGAACCGACTTCCTATCCTTTGTAGCTTGATAGCCCTGTGATTCTACCTCGTTTTCTTTCTACAGAACTAGGACATGGATAAAACTTAATTTTTTTATTTATCATATGTCTTAATCAATTTCTTTTAAATCAATTAAATATAAAAAATTTTCATAAAATCTATTTTAGAATTGTGTCATTTGAAGTTTTACCCCGCAGAAAGAAATCAGGTAAAGTCTTCAGACAACCCCTATCAGCCATGCTTGTGTATATATTAAATTCTTATGTTTTGCTGCCAATTAAAAAATATGTCTAAATTTTTTCTTGATATGGTTATCAGTATGATGGGTAATTATTGTATGATGGATGGTATCTATAAATGACTGTAATTTTTCTTATTCTGTAATCTTCCTTAATTCTTCCTAAGATACAGTTCTAGATTATTTTTGAATCTAAAAGAAAGATATTCAAAAATATTTTTTTAATTTTTCGAGAACTAAACCAATAACGCGCATGCTGGACGTCCAGCAATAATTTACTTTCAAGATTTGATTCTTCATCATAGGCATCTTCATAATCATATAACTTGATATATCGTATAACCGATTTCAACATTAATTTTCTAAGATACTTTCAGAAGAGAATATAGTCTATGGTCCAGTGTTCATAAATGGACTTGAATATCAATCTATCATAAAAGCTGGATCAAGATTGCGAGCAAGATTGTTGTAAAAGAGAGATATATGATGTTTGTTTGTTTGCATTCGATCTAGAAAAAACAGAAGAAATGTGTTTACAATTCTTACACTTTCCAGAGGTTCCTGATTCGATAGGGAAATTTCTCTGTCATTAGAATGCTTTCGACTTCATCTATGAGGATCAAAATGACTTTGTCCTTGCTTAACTCTAAATCTCATTGCTAATATCATGATTATCATTGTGGTGTTCCCCGAAGTATTGGCTAAACAAACGGAACAATTTATTTCTAGGAACAAACATTCTTTTATTATGCGAATACTGAATCTTTGGAAACGGATTTGGCTAATGTTGTTTTTCCTGACCAGGAATTCCATGAAAAAGAACAGTTTTAATGTGTCAAATAGAGATGGATTGCATCGACTTCGATAAAATAAAAGTATCTTGTAGAAGTGAGCTAAGGTTTTTACTTTTAACTTAAATCCATGCTTAAGGTCGTCAACACAAACTCTATACTTCTTGTAAGGCATTCTTTAGCCTTGAGTTCTGATAGTCTTGTACTTCCGTTTATTCGCAGGTTATTTATATACTTTTATAGGACACCTAGGATGAACGGTGTGACTCCATAACATAGAGTTGATTCATTGACATACTACCTCAGATAGACTGATATATTTGTACTTTTCTTGAATAAATGTGATTTTTTTAAGTGTAGATATAAAATTTTCTTTCGAATAATTTTCCTTGTTCCTATTGTAAACTTCGAGTATTTGCAATAAATGTTTACAAAATGTAATTGTTTCAAATCTAGAATTTGCATGAAAGGATTTTTTGATAACAACAGAATATTAGGTTGCTTTAAAGACTTGGTTCTGATTTAAAAACAGAACATAATTCTTAATTAGCAAAACATTAAATTTAATTTATGCGAAATAAATAAATGAGTCATAAATAGTAACAGTAAAATCTTCAGTAACTGTAAAAAACATAAAAATTGTAATTTCTTAATCCTTTAATTAATATTTTTATAAGAGTATTATTTTTAAATTTCTTGAGCTAGAATGTAATTTCTTTCTTTATTAACAAAACAAACTGAAAACAGTCAAGAGATAAAGGGGTCCAAATCATACTGAATCATCTATCCTTAAAATAATTTTTAAAAAATAAATTATAAATAAATTTACCTGCAAATATGTCATTTTAGAATACCAAATAAATTAAAATATTTGAGCAGGCATTTAGATAAAAATAGAGGGATCATAGCTGTCGAATGCATATGTAAAATATGTTTCGATAAGACATTTTCTAAGAATAAAATTTTTATTCTTACTCATCTTGAGGTTATTTCACAAAATTTTTAATCAAAAAAATTTATAAAATGTGGATAAGCCAATAGCTTCATAGAGTGTTAAAAATTTTAAAGAATATTTCTTTAATGGGATAAATCTTTAAAAAATCTAAGTATGACGATAATTTCTACTGGTATAATATATCCAACAATGGTTCATGCATCTTTTAACAATTAGACACTTAAATTGTTCAGTTTCAAAAGAAGAACATAGGGTTTTTTTAAACATACTTTTTATGATTGTATTAATAAAGTTTACACGAATTCTAGACTATCTAACGGAACTGAAAGTTTAGAAGAGTTTCTTGAGCAAAATGAGTAATTTATTGTTTCAAAAAAAAGAATATAGTGATAATTGTCACCTTATACTACTTAAAAAGGGTTTTAGCAAGCGTAAAATAACTAACTCGCTTGTTTTAAACCCACGGTTGAATTACTAAAGACTTTGTAAAAATTCCATGAATTTTTGAACCAAAAAATGGTTTGGTCTTTAGAATAAAAAATTTGAAAACAGAGGATAGTCTTTTAGTTGGTGCAGTGGGGAATTGTGTGATCGCTGGTAATGGGATCTACAGGGGTGTTAAAAATTATTACAAGATCTTGAAAGTTCTGACCTCAACAATGGATTGTGTAATTTTTAGAAATTTTAGTGATTGCAACAATTTCTGGGATACTGGAGGACCTGAGAAAAAAATCTTTTAGGCGAAACTTTAACGGAGATTAGAAGGTAATCGCTAATTTGAGAAAACTCTTGGAAATCAGTTTAAGTATTTTTATAGAACTAGAAGGAGGAGTTGACGATTGCAGGAGACGGTTTTTCGATTTAAAAGATTTTAATTGTAAACAGAAATAAACGTTTGTATAAAATAAGAATCGATCAGATAGAGCAGAGATTAGCAAATTTTGAAACAATGGACCTCTTTTCCATTTCTTTTAAAGAAGTGATGGAAATTCAAAATTTTAATGTTTAAAAATTTTAAAATAAACACAAAAAAATTGCATTTAACTATCCATAAATTAAGTTAACACTTTGTGCAACATTCAGGTTACTTCGTCAAGATTGTAGTCCTTTTACAATGACCCTATAAAAAAAAGCTTTGATGGTCTTTTAAAAAGAGGTTGCAGGAAAGACCATAAAAGAAAACTATAGAAAAACAAAAAAAAAGCAGAACATTTACCATCAGACCAAAAGAAAATGACGAAATCAAAAAAGGGGTTAAAACACATAAGCCTCTAGCATACTAATAGAAAGCGTTGCTTTTATAATTTTTTTAAAGTAAACTTCCCCCTAATATTTATATAAAGCACATTTTTTCTTAGATACGTATATAGAAATGAGGCATTGACCCTCCGGTGAGGGCTAGAACATAGGAAATGCTTCTATGATGCCAAAGTCCCCGCATGCCCAGTAAGAGAAGACTGGCCGTACTAAAATAAAACACCCCCCCCTCAAAAAAAAAGACAATTAAATAAAAAAAAAGATTAGGATTTCGTCCTGAACATCTTTAAATCTTTCTAGAAGGCTACAAAATCCTATAGTATGTGTAGTAAATCCTGAATAAATAATATTTCTCTTTTTCCACGAAAATTCTTTTAAGAATAAATGGATATTCTATTTGGTATAAACATATCTCCCCCTATATTACTGTTTTAAAATATTGTCATTTGGTAGTATTTTTTACACTGCGGAAGTAACAAAAGCAAACGCTATGATAACTACCTCATGGATAGATCCAAACTCATGCACAGATTGTGGATATAATGGATATCCATCAGTGACTATTACTGAACCAGAACGAAAATGCTTTTTAAAAACTTCAAGAAGAACTTTAGACCTTTGATTAGTAAATAGTTCTAAAAAGAATCGTAGACCTCCTTCTACAACACACCAACAAGCCATAGTACGTTAAGAAGCTCATCCAATTATTTGATGGGTCGATTATAACTAAATCATTACAAATGGCAGTCTCATCAATTTGGACTCGTACACCTAATCCACCTATTTTTTCTGTCTCTAATCTCGAGTTCTAATATATTTAGAATAATCTCCTTCATCTTAATTAAGAAGATTCTGAGATTTGACAGAGATTAATTGCTTGGTGATTCGTATAGGAATATACCAGCAATACAAGCATCTCAATATTTCTTACAATCTATTGTGACCCCTTCAAATTTTGACCAATCTTTAACAGAAAAATACACTTGCATTTTTCACATACATCTGAATCCCCATGCCTTTTTTTTTCAGAACATTTGATTGTACTTTGAATTTATGATTTACCAGCCATCTAATCTTTCTGCATGGAATTTCAGATATAATAAGACCATGTCTTATCATGAAATGGATTTCCTTTGTGTTATCTGTAAAGATTTCATGATATGGATCAAGTTTAGGTATTTCAACAATAACTGACTGCATTTTATAAGGGCATGAAAAAAATTTATGCACGTTCAAATTACCTTAACTAAAAAAAAACACCCCCCTTCTAGAAAAAGTAGGTATAATAACTAAAGAAAACAGATTATTTTGCATTTTTAAAAAACTTTTTTGAGGGGGGGGGTGTTTTTTTAGTAGCGCCAGAAGAACTTATAAAAATCTTTTATTTAATGACAAGCAAAGCTATCCCGTTTAAACGGGAAGTTGATATATCATTGTTTGTCATTTTTCTGATAATTAAAGATCTTTTTTTCCTCGCGCTATATTCTTTTTTATACAAAACAACAGCATTGATCTAAAATAGCATATTTCACCTCAAATACAAATACCTGTAAAACATGCCATCAAAAAAAAAAAATAAATAGGAATTTAGACTTTAAATTTGTTTTGAGTCATAATCAGAACGTTTACATTTTTTTTATTTATTTTTGATTGTTTCTCAAAAAAGGGGTTAAAAAATTAACATGTGAAATCCTTTTATTAATATGATGATGACTAGCAAGCTATCCCGTTTAAACGGGACTATAATGTATTCTCGTTTGTTTTTTTTTCTAAGAATTTTCAAAATACCTGCCACGTCCGATATGCATGCACCTTGATTTAACAAAAAAATCTGGAAAAAATATAAATTGCATATTTAATATGAAATTACTTCAAAGTACAAATAAAAAGCTTGTTAGACAAAAATAATTGTTAATTTTTTACAAACAAAGAGTTTTAAGCCAAAATCACACTTTTACATTTTTAAAATTTTTTATTGCTTTTTTGTCTTAGAGGTTAAAAATTATAAAAAAAAAAAATTTATTAATAAGACAAGTTATGATACATTAACTTACCGTTTTAAACGGGATAACTCTACTAGTATATGATAATAGCATTCTGGAGCCCGAAAAATTAATGAGACAAAGAAGTCAAATACTTTCGCAGTAGACGGAACTTTTTACACCTTGTCCAAAGCTCTTTTATCAACTTTTTGTGATATATCATGTAAGCGAGTGTAAATTTTTTCCATTGGGTATTTTTTACTTCTAGATAAGACACAAGATACTTATGAAGTTGCATTGAGTATCCTGAAGTATCAGGGAAAACTAGAGTCTATGAATAACGTTATTTTAGACTTCGAATTAAGCATAAAAAACTCTCTTGAAGTTATGTTTCCAAAAAGTATCTGTAGATTTTGTTTGTTCCACTATTCGCAGGCAGTTTATAGAAAAATCAAGAATCTTGGACTTGAGAGTCTATACCGTGGTGATAAAAATTTTAAATTTCTAATCAAAGTTTTATTATGTTTCGTGTTTACCAAGGAAGAATATAGAAAACAAACATTTGAACAGCTAAAAAATCTCAATATTAGATCTGTATAAAGATGAAAAAATTTATAAATTTATTAATTATTACGAAAAAAATTGGTATTTAAGTGATTTCTTTGACATGACGACATTTATTCAAGAATAAAATTTAATATTCCATTTACAAACAATGGAGCAGAAGGTTTTAATTCTTCACTAAATAGAGAAATGAGTAATCCACATCCAAGTATAGTGGAGCTTTTTAAAATGTTTACGCGATAGAGATCATATAAATGAAATTTCAAGTACCAAAACAATTAGTTTATCCAGGAGACAGTTAAATTTACGTGAAAACAAACAAAAAATACTTATCTTATTACAGAAGATGAAAAATGGGGATTATTAAACATTTTAAGAAGAATTTGTGGGTTATATAACTTTAAAGATTCTATTCTAGATTAAATTTTTTTTAACATTTAAAAACTTGATTTTAGGGGTTATTTTTTTCAAATTTTTTTTTATAGTCAGGTGAAAACGTCCGTCAACCGCTTTAAAGGTTTTTCTCGCAAAAGTCTAAAAAAATTACAAAAAAAAGAGGGTTAAAAAATAAATAAAATCTAAAATTCAAACTTTTTATATATATTGATGATGATGTAGTCAGAGGTTTTTCACTCCTGACTATTTGGAGTCTTTACAGAAATATTTTTATTTAAAACATTTTTATTTCTTGCTCCCATCTTCTTTATGATGGCGTTTAAAATTTTATAAATAAAATAACTTTTCGCTTTAGAAAGAAAAGTCTTATAAGAGGGGAAGACGTAGCTTCCAGTTTAGAGTTGTGTTGGTATTAATTAACACATTATGTAAATTTTTACTAAAAATATTTATATAAAAATAGTTATATTTTAACCCCAAGAATCAAAATGCCAGACAACCAAATATAAATAAAAGGATTAAATAAGTCTGTTTTTTCTGGGCATACAGGGACGAGCATCATAGAAGCGTTTCTATGTTCTGGCCGTTCTACCTGATGGTAATGCCACAAGTTGCTGCTTAACAATGATGATTGGTTCTTATCTATCTCATTTACTTCTTGGGGCAAAAATATAAATTCTTAAATAATGTAGTAAAATAATACCAAAAGAAACTAGTTTTACATTTAAAAGCTTCTTTTCGTTTTAAAAGAAAATATTTTAATTAATATAAAAGACTCAATCATAAAATTTTTTCTTTTTTTTTAAAAGAATCCCGAAAAACCCGAGAATTTATAAGATGTATTTTCTATAAGCTATGCTTCCCAAGCACGCTGTGATGTAATCTTGTCTTTATTCGTTGTGTTTTCTTGATTCTTCTCGTTCTGTCTTCTAATAAAGTTATTTTATTTTCGAGGATTTATTAAATTCTGGAATATTGCTTACTATGAGTGCTTATGTGGTTAAAAATTAAAAAGAATGTGGTGTTCGGTTCTTTTGCATTTGAAGTGCTTCTTTAGTTTGACAGATCACACCGAAGAATAATTTGTTGAATTTCGGGTTCCATATTTTAGTGAAAAAGCAATCAGACGAGAAAGATAATGGTAATAGGGTTGGAATCCCATTAAGTAAAAGTATGTCTAGGTAGGATGTAAGGTCCAGTGGATTGACCTATCGGAAGACTGCGCACACGGCTTCGAAAAACAGGTGGGAGACTTGAGCCCAATCCTTAGTGAGTTTGTAGTGTAAGAGGGTGTGCTTGCAATCAGTCAGAAGTATGATGGGCCCCGACTAACCCGTCGATGATGCTTCTCCCCGGGTACCCTAACCACGCCGTTATAATACTGTTTCTAATGTGAGGAATCTACATGTTCGGCATGGATTAGGGCAAGGCTAATGGTTTGGTTCTCCCGGAATCAAAGCCCAGATGGGTATGATCGTGCTCGCCTCACAGCAGGCTACTTAAAAGGAGGGGGTTTTAGTGAGTAGAAATCTCACAGTACTCGAGTGGGACTGAACCACAGTTCACCCACCAGAGTCTCTATGAAGATTTCCCCCTACCTGTGGCACCAAAAAAAAAAAAGTTTGTTTATTTAAAAGGCAGTTAGTGTGTGAAAATATAAATTTTGTAACATTGATACATATGGATACACGCAAAGAACACGTTGGAATACTAGCGAATAAAAAAAGTTCGTTAAAAAAAATATAAACACCTATTTACCAAAAAAAAATATGAGTAAAATAAAGAGGCTTAATTTCTTAGAAAAACTCTCAGGCTCTGTAGAAATTGTGATTTTTGTGAGTAAAAAGTGTCTAAAAAGAGTTAAAAAACAGAAAATCATGTAGAACTCGAACATTTTTTTTTTATTATAAATCTTAAACAATCTTTTAAATTTTTTTAATTTAAGTAATTGTGAACTTCTTCAAAAAGATAAGTTAAAAAACTTTACAAAAAGCAACTGTAAATTAGTGTCGTTAAGAAAATTGAAAAAATAATAACACATTCTACACTAATTCCAAAAAATTAGATGAGGTATAACTTTTTAAAGATATCCAATTTAAAAATTTTAAAATACAAAACAAGTAAATTAATTTTCAAATAAGAAGCCTATATAGATTTTTCGATCTGATCCCATGCTTTATTGAAAATTCTTAATTCTTATTTCAAAAATAAGGAAAGGAACATTTATCCTGATGCACTTTTTCTAGATGCCCTTAGAATCTCCGAATCAACTTTTTTATGTGACATTTTTGTAGAAAATATAAAAGATGAACTAAAACCTCTTTCTGAGACTCTTGAAAATTTTACTCTGTAAATATGAAAATAAAGATTCAAAAGAGACTTATAACCTTGTAAATGATGGCCAGGGTAGTGAAGCTGCAAAAGAAGAATCAAGAAAGGTGCTTTGGGGGGCTTGGTTTACAGGGGGTCTAGAAAACAAGGTTGAAAGATCAGAAGCGTGTTATAATTTTAAAACAAGATACAGAATTCTACAGTGTTTCTAAGATGTTTCAGATTGCAAATACTAAAAAATCTGATGCTAAATTTATTACTCTGCAGATAAAAGAAAAGGATCTTTTCAAGTATAAAGAAGATTTGTTTAAAAATTATGGTCATATTTCATAAAAAAATAATGATTATTATCTTGTTTTTTACCGTGTGGTAAGCAATAATTCACTTGAAAATCTAATTCCCTTTATGCTTACGGCAATTCTCAAGCAAAATTTTTTACCGTTTAGAATAATAGTGAAATCATGGTCAATATGAAGTCTAGTACGGAATCTAGTACGGAATCTATCATGGAATATAATATAGAATCTAGTTCGGAATCTGGTATGGAACAATTGACTTTTTTAAATGCCTATAAAACGCTAGATAAAAATTTTTTGCAATACTTTAAAGTTATGCATCTTCTTAGACACTTCATAAATTCCATTCCACAAAATACTCCGGATCTCTTAAAATCTATTTTGAATCTGTTTGAAAGAAGATGAAACTATGCAAAATTTGTACGATTGTTACAAGAAAACTATGAAAAAGAACAATCGACCTCCGGTGGAACCTGCTCAGAAAAAGCCAAAGATTTATCCACGATGGAAACTGCAAACTTTGAATACAAAAATTCTGCTTTTCTGCAAACTTCGTCAAAAAATTTATTGAAGACGATTTAAGTGCTGTTAAAGCCTTTCTTCTTTCTATTTTCGATGAAAATTCTGAATTTGATTGTAAAGAAAAATATTTTAATGAAAAAAATATTGGTAAGACTGACAATACAATATTTTAACGATTTTTTAGACAAAATCAAGTATATTTTTTATGTTTATAATCGTTAATGTGGCAAGAAATCAGGTTATCTTTTAAAAAATAAGATTCAGTATCCTGAAACAGATTTAAATCATGAAACAAAGAATTTAATTGAAAAATATTTTAATGATTGGATATAAATTAATTAAACCTATTGCTTCTTGGATTTTAACTTTTAATTATTTATATCTTTTATGTTGTAAGTGGGCAGTGATTCATGATTGTTTTATGATATTAGATTTGAAACTTATCTCTTACATTAGTTTCATGTTCTGCAATTTATAGAAATTAAATTGTCGTACATGTTGATTGGTCTTATCTCCCTTGTGACACATGTGAAACATATGTTTCAGATAAAATTATAAAAAGGAGATTAGTTCAACAACATGCGGGCGCCTGATGACTCGAATTCAAATAAACCATTTGACTTAAAATCTAACATAAATATTAATTATGTTATCTTTTATTACGATATTACGAGTTAAGGTTTTATTTAAAATTTTATAAATAATAATGATTAAGATAATATTACAACATCTTTAACGAACAAATGTCAATTTCAAACATAAATACTGTAATTTTGTAAATTTAAATCAAAAAGTACAGTGTGAAATGATCTTCACATTTTCATCATCATCATTTTCTTACTAAAAAAATTTTATTTTAAAACTCCTAAGACAGCATTCTCAAACATAATTGGTCTCAAAAGGGTCTATAAAACTCTTTTAAGGGCCCCCAGCCTTTTCCATTTTTTTAAAGGACTGAATGGAATTTTAAATTTTGATGTATCAAAATTATAGAACAACAGAAAAAATTGCATTTTTGAGTAGCCATAAATAAAGTTTCAACCTTTTCGAATATTTAGGTAACTGCATCGAGTTTAAGTTTTTTTAAAAATTTCTAAAAAGGTAATTTATTTCTCCTTTTTTTTGGTGCCACAGGTAGGGGAAAATCTTAATAGAGACTCTGGTGGTGAACTGTGGTTCAGTCCCACTCGAGTACAATGAGATTCCTACTCACTAAAACCCCTCCTTTTAAGTAGCCTGCTGTGAGGCGAGCACGATCATACCCATCTGGGCTTTGATTTCGGGTGAACCAAACCATTAGCCTTGCCCTAATCCATGCCGAACATGTAGATTCACAGTAGACAGTATTAACGGGCGTGTTAGTAACCCGGGGAGAGAGCATCATCGTACTGGTATAGTCGGCCCCATATCTTCTGACTGATGCAAGCCACCCCTCTTACACTACAAACTCACTAAGGATTGGGCTCAAGTCTCCCACTGTTTCGAGCCGTGTGCGCAGTCTTCAGATAGGTCATATCCGCTGGACCTTTCACCTACTTAGTCTAGCTCTCCTTCGTAATACTATTCAAGTCCCAAAGGGATTCGAAGTCGTAACCATTATCCTTTCGGACTGGATGCTTTCCCACTAAGCTATGGGACTCCAATTTGATCTTTAATATCTCACTTAATATTTTTCAAATTTTTTTCAATCAAAGGAGCATACCAAGAGTCTTAAGGTTAAAAACGGAATAGCACCGCTAGTATTTTATAAAAGATATACACTCACTACCACACCCCTTTGCGTGATTTTTAATGCAATTCTTTTGTATTTCTATACAAAGAGCACCCATTATCCATATTTTTTACCTGGAAAAAAGTTCTCTCCCATCTTTTATTGTGCATATACGGGTCTCAACAACTTCAACAATGGTTTCATCAAGACCAACTTTGTCGAATTTTTAATTATAATATCCATTGTCAACCTTTTAAAAGATATCTATTACATTGCATACAGCCTGTCTACTTATACCAGTCTCTTCAACAATAAACTTGAGCATATTCTTATACAATACATGTAAATAATTTAATAATGTAGTTGAAATATATACGTTCTTTGTTAAACATTTTATAACGTAAAAGACTTTTTTTCGGCTGTCTTTAAAACTAACATCTCCAAAAACCATCGATTCCGCATACACAGTAGCGTGCAAAAAAAACGGATATTCAAAAATTCGATGTTTCATAAATCAATAAAGAATTTTAAAACAGTTTTGGAATATCTTAGATTAAAACAAAATTTTAAACCGTTTTATTTAAAACTTTTTAATATGCTTTATAAGCCTAAATAATGATTTAATTAAAAAAGCCGTGCAAAAAAAAACGGATATTTTCGAAAAAAAAGATTTCTTGCCTTTTTTTAACTTAAAAACTTAATATTTTTTTGTTAATTTGCCCCTAATGAACTAATTTTATCGTTAGAAGAAACATCTGAAATAAAAGCCTTTTTAGAAAATGGGTCTAACACATGTTATATTGCTAAAAATATAAAAAAAGTCAATCGACCATAGCTCGACTGGTAAAAAAGATCCGTGGAACTTGGATGTGTCTATAGAAAAGTAGGGTCTGGAAAAAAGCGAAGTCTTAATAAATACGATTTAGACTACTTAGAAAAAATAATAAGAATTTATTCTCGTCTTGGGTAAAAAAAAATGCTGAAAACATATTTAAAGACGAAAAAAAGAAGTAACCAAAAGTACTATCGTAAGATATCTTCTGAGTGTGGGACTAAAGGCAGAATATTATGTCGCCAGCCTTTTTTGTCAAAAAAGCATACTAAGGCAAGATTAAAATGGGCACAAAAAAGATACAATTGGACAAAAGAAGACTAGAAAAAAGTTATTTGGAGTGATGAAGCCAATATAACCTTATTTGGGTCCGATGGAAGGAGATATATGAAGACGGGAGATGTACTCGCTCTTGAATAAAAACTTATTCCCTACAGTGAACACAGAAGGAGATAGTATTATGTTATGGGGAGTTTTAATATAAAGGAGCTGGTGAACTACATATAGCCAAGGGCACAATGGATAGATATGTGTATACCAAAATTTTAAATACTTCTCTTAAAAAAAGTATTGACAAATTAATTTAGATAATTCATTTTTTCAACAAGACAATGACCCTAACAAACTAGTGCTCATACTAATAACTATTTAGCAGATAATAACACGATGTGTGATGGATTGGCATTCGTAACCCCTAAATTAACCCCAATAGAGATCTTTTTGCAGTTTTAAAGAAAATGTTGTAAGAGGGTACCTTAAAATTTTTAGCACTTGAGGGAATATTTAACCAGGAATGGAAAAATTTAGATTATTAATTGATTAAAAAGTTATTTTAAGGTATGGTAATAGATGCAGAGAAGTTTTAGAGCAAAGGCTGCCATACTTTATACTAAATAAAAATATCCGTTTTTTTTGCACGCTTTTATAATTAAATCATTATTTAGGCTATAAAGCATATAAAAGTTTGTAATAAAACTTTATAATTTTTTTTTAATCTAAAAAATATCTTGTAGGGCTGTTTTTGAAAATCCTTATTGATTCATGCTGTTATTGTAAGACGATTTATTTACCATGGATATAAAAATTAAGGGTATATTTTTCAATTTATAAACTAATCAACACATGCAACATCGAATTTTCGAACATCCGTTTTTTTTGCACGCAACTGTAATTCTACCCATTTCGATATGCATTCTTCTACCACATTCTCATGTCTCTACGCTCATCTCATGTTTATAAAATTCACGAGACGGCCAGATTAAAGGATCTTGTTCAGATTCAGTTTTCCTGAAAAGTTAGGTTATTTCATTTAAGGAATTTTTTTTTAAAATAGGACCCAAAGGCTAAATCAACCGAAAATTAAATTTTTTAAATATAAATTGCTTTACCGGTAGGATACTTCAAGTAGAGAATAATACATACGAAAAAGTATATATTTAGCAAATGAGCTGAGTCTTCGTACATTTATATAAATCTGTGATGATTTTTATTTACTAACAAGGAATGGTTGCGTAACTAAGTACCAGTATAATGAATCAATCTGTTATCCTCAAGTGTAAAGCATAAATCCAGTCTAAGTTTTAATGAAACGCCGGAGTGTGTTTCCTTAAGACAGTGGTGCGCAATATGGAGATGGTGAACCAAAAAGGGACCGCGAGAGTTTTGTTGGGTTGTAGAAAAAAAACTTTGTTGAAAAACATGCTTCAAACGATAAGTACTCCCTAATGAAGGTGCCACCTCAGAAAATTCCACAAAAGGGGGCACAAAAAAACAAACTGACAAAAAAAGGGACTGTAGACTAATAACGGTGCACACACTGCTTAAATCACAGAAGAAAAAAAGACATAAGGAAGAGTTGTAGGACAATTCTTGTGAGTTTTTCAATCTCTTGTATGAAATTAAAAAGCTTTGAAACAAATGCATTATGCTGTTACTTTATAAAAAAAAAATTTCATCAGTAGAAGCCTCATGGATTTTTCTAAAGAAGACGTTGCAGTGTAGTCAAGTTAATAATTGTTGTTATAAGCATTGCATTTAAAAAAATTATAACATCTTCAGTAATTAAATCAATTTTCATAACCCAGGCGGAGCAGCATTTTATTTTGAGATTTAAAGATAAAATAGATAAAGATATAAATATTTATGAATCATTCATAGAAACGCTTGGATGAATGGAATGTTAAATTAAGTTATAAAGACAAAAGGATCCTGGATAATTGCATCTTCCTTGGTATAGTTGAATCTCAGAAGACCAGTAGATTCAAAAAACAATTATTACAAATCTGTGTGATATATCACCATGACCAGTAATTTACCTGATGATATCAAATATGACCTAGAGCATGAAAGGAAACTTTTTTTAGAGATTAGTGGACTTACTCCCCCTTTAAAAATATTGTAAAGCTAGGAGATTCATAAAAAAATCAGTAAGCTCCATATCGTTGACGAGAAGGAACAGAAGGTTTACGAACTTCTAGAGAAAGATAAAAAAGCCTCAAAGGTAGAAATAATAATGATGGATTCCGAGACAGTATCTGATTTGATATTTTCAAAATATAGATGCTGAGATAGAAAAACATTGTACGAGACTAGACAAAATAACTCATTGGTTGAATTGAAAAAAGATATGTTGAGGAAATAGTTGAAGACCCTGAATAAGCAAGCTTGAAAAAGAAATTGAAAATCAAGACTCTTTGGTAAATAAGCCCTTGAATGCATATTTTAAAGCAAAGATTTGCTACGCAAAGGCTAGAGGAGCTACGAAATAAATTGGATGAGCTTAAAAAGAATAATTAAAAAGAGATTATTTTAAATTTGTAAAAATAAAGAAAGATATGATATTTTCTTTCTGTTGCTTTATTTTCATTTCACAATTTTCTGAGTATTTCCTTGCTTCCAAATATTGATAATCCTTAAGAATAGACAACGGCTCATTAAACACGTCTATTTCGGCAATTAAATTATCGACCATTTTTTTCTGATCTTCTTTCTGAATAGAGATCACTAGTTTTTGATCATTGATATTTTCTAAGAGATTAAAATTGTATTGTTTAACATAATCCTCTTTCTTTTTTCTCTCGTACAGACCAATCCTCAATAAAGATTGCCATCTTTCATCAAATTCCATACCCTCTATCTTCTGATTTAACTGCAGGTGCGTTTGTAGTTTTATACTATTGATCTCATTGCACTTGTCAATTGAACATTACTAGGGTAATATTTTTACTAGCATGTAGAATAGATTCAGCTTGTTTATTTTCCAACTTGTCTAAAAGTCCTTTTTTTACGTATATTTGCAGGTCGAGAATGTTTAAGCTCCTTCTCTTGTAAGATCCGGAATAATAACAAATTCATTTTGATAAATAATTGAAATTAAGTCGAACTCTACATTTGTCCACAAATTTTATTAATCCTTCAAGTATATTTGCTCTATGTAAAATTTATACATATCTGATATAAGATTTAAAACTTGTTCAGATACTATATCGAAAACCACATGCATGATTACTTCTGCAACATGCAATTTTACTATTTTGATATTTAGAATTGACTTCATACTATAAACAGGGATTAAAAAAAAATTTATACGTGAAACTTTAATAATGTAATCAAATATTGTAAAAATAAAAAACCTTAGACGATTAACAATTATGTTTGTAGCACATTTACATAAACTTAAACAAGATATTAATTTTTAGTTAATAAAAATTATTTGGGAAAGTTATTGTTAGATAGAATACTTTAAAGAAGACTTACACTGGATTATAGAGTAGATACTGTGTATATCTACCTAAAAATGTTAAAAAAAAAGATTATTATCTTTAACTCTCCATCCCTTAAAAATTATAATTTCCTATCAAATCTTTGGAGGGGTTCCGTTTATTATATGTTCCACGTATATAGACGTCCAGAATTGGAGGTAAAATTAGAAAGTAAGGTATAAAAAATACTATAGGTTAATTCGACATATTTGAGGTTCCTATGTAATCTTCATGTGAACTTAGCAACAAGCTTCAAACTTGTGGTTTATCGAAATCAGTGTCGATATTTAGTCCAGAATAAAATTAACATATTTTGAATGTATATAAAAGTAATGTTCATATAAAAAATGATTAGTTAAAAATCTCAGAGGTAAGATTATACATGCGGAACTCGACCAGATATTCTCATGGGTGTTGTATTTACTATAGCAAACACTTCTTTATCAAGAAATTTTAGAGAAGAATGCTTAAAACGATGAAATTGGGAAAGCAGTGTCAGGTAAATTTGCCTGTATCATTCGACATTTTTTTGAAAATTAAATTAAATGATTATTTATATTTAAAGCTAAATGTTGTATAAAGAGGAATTTTTCTTTAATTAAACTTTTGAAATATGTATTGTGAAATCCGTGACAGGTTAAAATCATTCTTGAAATTTAGCGACACCAGAACGTTCTTTTTTCTTAAAAAAGTTTCTTTACGATTGTATTCGTAAAAATAAGTAAAAAAAATTTTTAATCTGTAAATGTTGATTATAGAATTTCTATTGAGTTACTTGACTTATAAGGGGTAAAAGAAACGGCAAGACTGTATTACAAAATTTCTAGGAAAATAAGAATTTCGCTTTAACGATCTTATAGCTCATTAGTCCGTTACAAATTTATTAAATGGGATGTTAAATTCCTAAATTCTTTTTCTTTGAACCCTTATGTTTGTAAAAATTGTTGGATCTGACAGTAAGCTGTAGAAAATTCACAGCGGGGGGTTGCATATTGTATTAACTGTGGATGGTTCTTGAAGAAAACACATAATAGTTTCATTATCATTTAATGATGATGGGGTTAAAAAAAAAAAAAAACAAAAAGCGTTCTTGTGGTAATGATTCAAGAATTGAGTTAAGCAAGTCGGCACTCAGTAGTGGATGCAAGTTATAATTAAAAATACTAGTAGAAAGCATTTTGTACAACGTAGGATTAGGAAATATTTTGTCGGTTAGTTATAGATACTACCGATTCTTCTTCCCTATAATTTAAGTAAGGAAATCCTTCTTTATACATTAAAGTGCTGGTGTGTATTATAGTTTGCAGGAAGAAAGGAAATCCACATCTCTTATTGACTTTATCTAATGCTTTAAACATGATGTTTATCAAATTGGAAGATAATTTTCTAAAATCGTGGAAATATTTCCCTTAAATACCACATATAGATCCTTCTCTTTATATTCAAAGATTTGTAATAAAGTGAAATTAAAAAATCCAAAGATAAAATCATTTGCTCTAGGATTATTTCAAGGATGAATAGAGATTGGATACTACTGGTAGAAGGCCAAATAATTATGTGGAGCAGCTCTTCTCATAGATTCCTCGTGTTCACATGAGGGAAAACAGCATTCACTCGAGGCTAAGGTAGGTGCACGTTTCAGAAGCACTATTAAATTGAGGCTAGTGAACTACGAAATACGTTACAGCAGATTTGAGTATCGAGTCTTTTAATATAATGAATGGTTGGACGAAAAGAAGAGGATCATCCAATTGTTAAATTCAGTATGAATTTAGAAGTAAATTTGATGAGACGAAAGTGATGAGAACAAGAATAAGTTGGTGATACATTGTCTCGAGTCTTCAAAATTTAGATGATGAGAAACGTTGCTCTTGGTACAGATGAGGAAATTGACAATAAGATTTTGATGAAGAAGAGATCCGGTGAAGAAAAAGATTTGGGAAAAGAAATGTACGAGGGTTTATGAAGAGAAGGAGAAAAGATTGAAGGAATGTCCGATGTTGTAAAGAAGAGAGAAACAAGAAACATATAATACAGTTCAGAGTTCTTAAGTCTTTGAAAAAGAGTTTCAGTAAAATAATTATCAAGTAATAGAAAGCATCTTTGACGACATCTAAGCAAATGTAAATCAAGTATTAAAGACTGACGTATATAAAACATAATCTGTTGTGAATATCTATTTTCAACTCAAGGTAAAAACAATTGAGTGATTGAAGTAAACAAAAAATAGAGAGAAAATGAGGTGATGGATGAAAGGAAAGTTACAAGACCGAATTAGAAACAGACTAAAGAAAACTCGGTGATCTCGAAGGAGCTTGGAGAAACAAGCATTTGGTTTAGAAAAAAATACCGAGGAAAACGAGGAAACATCAAGATGTTTCAAGAGAAGCAAGAAATAAGACTGTGGTTGGAAGTAGGCGAAGTGGACTGCTTTAATTGTTGTTGTCATAGGTCTGCTTACTTTTGGTGTTCCCTTTAACCTTTAATCTCTGGATTATTATTTTTTTTCATTTGACCAAAAATAAATGAATTTAGTTAATTTATGTTTTTTAAACGTAAAAAACAGCCATTTAATTCCCAAATGTTACAGTAAAAATTTTGTTATTTTTTTTATTGTTTAGAAAAATTACAATCAAACTGTTTCTCCTCTTTTTAGCACTTGGAATGAAAGAGGTGAGAACTCCTTTAAAATATATTTTCGAGATTTGTGCTAAGAGTTATTTTCTGTTTGCAAACAGTAAGTAATATCAGGTTATAATATCAACTTCTACAGATTGGTGTAAAATTTTAAGCTAACAAATGCTTCATTTATCATAGAACTACAAAATAGTTATTTTATACGTTCTTGTCAAATTTTCTTTATTGTAATGATAACCCTAATACGCTTTAAAATTGATTAAATTGGCACAACCCTGAAAATAAAACTCTTTATCTAGCAGCATTCAAAAATTGATAAATTCCAGAGAATCCCAAAAATACCAAGAAAGCTAGATTTCAGACGTAATAGGAATAACCAAAATGGAAATGCTTTTCTAGATCAATTGAAATAGTGGATCTCTCACAACAAAATTAGGAAATGAAGTTTTTAGATAAGATGCCTAACTTAAAGGTACTTGAATTAATCTACCATCTTTGCAGGAAATTAACATCCCAAATAAACATTGTTGAATTATATTTGATTTGTATGACATCAAATAATCACAGGTACGTACATGGAACTAAGTAAACAATTATTGGAATTTAGCTGTCAACAACATCTCTGAGGTTTTAAACTATAGAACGTGTACACTCTCCAAGAACACTATATTTGTGTGGAAGTAATGCTATCACGGAAGTATCAGATCTGAGCTATTGAGTCAATTTGAAAACCTTGGTCTTCAAAATAACAGGATAAAGAAAAATTGATTGCCGTCTTCTTCCAACTATTTATATACACTTTTGTTGTCTGGATATCAAATCAGCTTAAAGAGAATTCTCATTTGACGCCTATAAAATTTAAAGATACTTGGATTAGAAAGAACTAGTTTAAAACTATTGATGATCAGGGTAGCGTACATTCTGTTTGGTTATTAAGTCATAAGTGAACTTTGACCCTGCTTGGGCTTTTGAAGTTTTTTTTTTCTAATTGAAGGCGTAGCAAGATTTAAGTAGCTAAAAATAAATAATAGCGCGGAAGGCTTTTATTTAAAAAATTACAAAATAATTTGTTAGATTGTTAAAGTAAAATCTTGTATAAAGGTAAATAAGTAAGTAACCTAAACTAACTTAATTAGACACTAGCCTGAGTTCTTTTGTCTTACTTTGCGTATCTTATTAATATTTTTTTGAATTCGAATCCATTTGGCGTGCACTATTTTTGAACTAGAGGAGCCATACTCCACCCTGTTTGACGGTGATCTTTCTTCTTTGTTGTTTTTTCAATAATATGAGAGCACCTCCGATTTTGATCTTTTTCTATTTTCTTGTCCTTTAATGATGTTTTTCTCCCTTTAGTCTTCAATCGATGGTCTTTTGTAAGCTTTTTGCTCTAAAACCTCGGAAACTAATTTATTTTTCTTCTCATGTACTCTTTTGTTAGCATAAGAGATCTAATCTTTATTTCACTGAGCTGTTTACATACTTCACTATTTCAAACAAGATATCTCCATTCATCTTTCTTCAAGCTCATCTTCCTCTTTGATAGATTTTTTTCTAATATCTCGATATCTTACATCCTTTTTAATAGATAAATCATTAATCACGTTCACTTTGAGCACACCATCATGTATCTCCTTGATATCATTCTTTAAATTTGAATATATGTTCATCAAAGATTTAAAACTTTAAGGTGATTGGATTAAAGAGGTTTTGACATGGCTGCTTATAGAAATTTGGTTTAATTTTACAAGTGAATCTCAAAAAAAAACTTTTGTTTTTTTGGTGTGTAAACGATTAAAAAATGCACCATTTTGTTTAATAGAATAGTAATTGCCTCCTCCCTTGGAAAGTATCATTTAAGAATAGGAATGAGAGTTTTAATCCTGTAACAAATCATAAATATCATGAAAATTTATGTGTTTGGCCACCACATTTGTACTTTTTAAATTTATGAAACCAGATTGTTTCTATCTTGTCCACATTTTCTTTAAAATATAATTTTGTTTAATCATGTTGCTAAGGTCATTCTACTTACCTGCCAAAAACGCAAACAAAATATCTTTTGAGAATAGATAATTAAAGGAACAGCTCCCAAATTTTTTTTAAAACTACCGAGCTATTTTTCCGTTTTAACTGTACTATTAGATGTGTTTTTGCTCGTTGAACCTTTTAAGTTTTGATTTTTTTTATTTCACGTTTTACTCACATGCCTTACAAAAAAATCGATCAAAGTTATAAATCATAAAACAACTTCAAACTTTTAAAGTAACTACAATAATGCTTAAAAATTATTTAAACTCAGATAATAACCTCTATATTCACTTTAAGCATAATTTTAAAGCAATAATTTTTGTAATTTTGTCTACTTTTAAAAGTCTTAGGGTTAAAAAATTAAAATTTAACATAAAAAGATACATATTTGTCGTTTCTTAAGATATGCTACCTTGGATCAAGATCATTATCTCCCTTTATGAAAATATAAATATCATTATTTCCCTCCCCCCCCAGAGGTAAAAAACTTGTCAAAGTACAAAATAATATACTTATATTAGATAAAAAATTTAGTCAAGTGTTCTTGATAAGATTTACAACTAGTGTAGTGTACCATTTTATTTACATCTTTAATTTTTTCAATTTAACAAGACCTTGATATATATAACATCCTTTTAATCTATATCTTCGAAAATATATCTAATAAGTTCTTTATTGTTTTAAAAGGTTAAAATCGGAAATTATTTTAAGGAGAAAAAACTTTTTAGAAAGACTTAGAGGTTTTACATCTTTAATACGACAATATAATACTAAAGTAATTTAACTCATTCACAATGCTAAAGGATTTTTGTTTTCTACCTTAAAATGGTACATTTTTTAGGAATTAAAAAATAAATAACGCATATAAAATTAAACTCTCGAAAATTAATTTAATTTATTAAGTTTATGAATATCCACTATTTGATGGCATCTCATGTGATGCTCTGGCATCATAATGTGAGTTTTTCTTTTTTCATGTCCCGCTCTCTTACTGTTATTTCTTATATTTTTTTAAAATCTTTTTTGAAGTATCCTATAAGTTTGATTCTCGTTTGCTCCAGTTCTTAACGAAGTTGCAAAGTTGTCTACGTATTCTTGGAATTTTACTTGTAGATTTACGTTGTCCCTTCGTGAGAAAATGTCTTCTACAGCTCAAGATCCTCTTTTGTTTAAAGAAACAACTCAAGTGCTTCCAAAGCTCCAAATCTTCCACATCCTCCCGATGTTTTAATAGGTCGCTTTTTGTTGTGCCTTGTGGTTTTCCTGTACCGACAGATAGTAACAAAACAATTCGAGCACCACACTCCTTTTGTAGTTCGTACCATACTTTTTTTGATACACATAGAGGCCTCATAAAAATCGACTATACTATCATTCTTGCAGATATCATCTGCAGTTATTGGTATTTTTTCAATTCTTCATAAAGTAGATACGAATGTCACCCACGACTTGTACATTGTAGACCTCAAGAGATCTATTGACAGCGTCAAAAATTTTCATTGAATACTTTTCAGTAGCTTGTCTTCCAGGATATTGAACGTCTGAGTTTGGTCATATGCAAAGATATTTTCCCTGTGCTAAAGCGCTCACATGAATGTTTATGTTCAAACGTATGCGCCTTTTCCTTCTGCACATCCTTTTTTAACCTTTCCTAGAATTGCCTAATATGTAAGAATGAACATGATCTCTGCTCTATTTCTAAAGAAAAGAAGAATACCAACCACACATCAAAACAGTTTCAGAAGCGAAAAGAAAACGTTTTAAATTATCAATAAATGTAACAACATAGTAATCTTGTTAAAGAATCAAATTGACTTTATTTACAAATCATTTTTCTTCAAGCCGTTATTCAACCATACAAGGCCTCCCAAAACCTAATGAAACTTTCCTGCGATAATCATTGTAATTGTTCTCTTCTTTTTTTTTATTATATTTGTTTCATGATATAACATTAAACAAAATAGTAATACTTGTTAAAGAAATCAAATTGACTTTATTTACAAATCTATTGTTCTTCAAGCCTTTATTCAACCATACAAGGCCTCCCAAAACAACTATAAACTATTCCCTTCCTTCCTGCCGATAATCATTGTAATTGTTCTCTCTTTTTTATTATACTTTGTTCATATACTATTTTTCGTACGGATCTTCTCTTTTTTTTAACACGGAAGTTTTTTCATCACATAACTGATCTATGTTTTTTTCATATGTTGGCTTGCTCTAATCTCTTCAGCTGTCTTCTCTATTTTCCTGATCAACTCTTTTTTTTCTTTCCTCTTCAGATATCTATCTTCCATAAGCAAACAGAAATATTTGCTTTTATAGAAAAAAAGGAGATTGCGTGAAGATATTTCCTAAATTCTTAGTGGATACACTTGTATTTTTTCAAAAAAGGGGCGGATGCATATTACAAAATGTCTACTTTTTTATTACTGGTCATGGATACCCCTATTTTTTTAAATTTAAAAATTGATTTTTTATTTTTATTAAAAAAGAAACAGTGAAAAATTCTCCAGTAAAATGTAACTTTTTTTGAATGTGCAGCCTTCTTTTTTATTCCAAATAAAAATTATTTTTAAATGTGGTTGCGAATGAAACATCATAAAAATAAAAATATTTTTGTGTTGATATTAGCCTTTAGGCCTTTTATTTCAAAGGAGATTTTACTGAGGTTTTTACAAAAAATGCGTTTAAAAACTATGCAGGGATGGAGACTTAGCTTTATAACAATAACTAAATGTTCAATGCTTAATCAATATTTTTAAAATCCTTTTCGGATTAAATCATAAGCGAAGTCCATTTATGAATATGTGTTGGAGCTGTATGCTAAATTACTCATAATGCCTAGTGTCACGAGGAGGATATCCTTGTGTTACCGTCCTTTGAGAGGTAAGGTTAAACTTAGCATTTAGATTTTTGGGCTTAAAAATTATAACCAACCCCCGAAGAGACATTCTAAACTTAATAAAATAATTTAAATAAACATATTTTATATTACAGCTTGGAGAAGTACCAAGCCTTACATCAGTTTTGTTTCTGCTGACTAACCTGAAATTTATCAATCTAAAATTTTGAAGTTTAATTCCACTGCTACATTTATACATAAATCTTTAAAATCTTTTTTTTAACTATTGTTAACTTGTTTATTGACTGTCATGATAATAAAAATTGGGGTATAAATTTTTAATTTTTATAAACTAATTAACATTAACGATGTCTAAATTAAAAGATTTTTTCATCATTTAAAAAGCCAAATAATTTTCCTGAACAAATTATTTGTTTAAAAGCGCGCCCTTCACGTGATATTTCTGCTGAGCACTAATTTCATGTTTTAGTTTGACCTTTTTAAAAAGCATTTCTCAACCTCATACATCACTCCTTCGTATTGGATTTCTTTAAAGCTCCTTGCTAGTTTTAGTTAAATCTTCAGGCTCACCTTATTTCCTTTTTTTTGAGTAATCTTCTTTTAAAAAAGGTTCTCAAAATTACTACTAGCTACTTTAAGTTCTTCATTTTCTATATTAATGAAATTTATGAGCGGGCAAAAATAAGAAATCCTTTAGGTAAAACTAGAATTCTTTAGAAACGAGATATGAAAAAAAGATGTTTCTTAAACATTAATATTTAAAATAGAGGCTTATATTCAAGAGTACATCATGAAAGAAAAAGTTACTAATTATTTATTTTTATTATAAGAGGTTATCCTTAATTTTTAAATTTATTGTGTCTTTTGCAACGTTTTTCTCACACGATTAATTAAACTGTAATTACACAACGAATAGTTAACTAAGTATAAACTAGAAAGTCTAATATATAGATTTTACACTTTTTTATTTAATCGAAAACATAAAATTTAGTAAGGTTTTAGATTTTTTATAATAAAATGTTTAAAACTGAATTAAATTTTCCTAAACTCATTAAAGAAATAATTGAATTTGAAATTGCCTAATGCCTTTGACAGAATATCCAAGATGCGACTCGTCTTGAAGATTCCTCCAACAGACTACAGTTGCCAGATTGTTCCTTAAAAGACACGTTTTTGAATAATGGTTTTGCCATTTTGTAGTGAAAAATATTTAATGTAAGTTTGGCAGATCTAATACCCTTGTATTTTTGTGTCTTTTTATAGTTTTTAAAAAAAATAAATTTAAATGATTGTAACAAACAAACCATGATTAATTAAGTAAAAGATATACAAAACAACAAAAGATACAGAAGAATAATGATCAGTCATGAATTTTAGTTTCACTTCCTGACAGTATTTATTTTATGGTGATAGTCTTATAATTCTGTGCTTACTTGAGGTAATAATAGAACCAATTATTTAATGAAAGAACTGATATCTAAAAGCAACCCATCAATGAAACATTAAGGACAAAACGGAAATGTGGTTTTAATAACCATTCCTTTATTCAAGTATTTAGTTTGAATTTTCGACCAACCATTGAATTTTCATATTTTAAATTTCAAGTTTTATTCACTCCCAATTCATGGGGGGGGGGGGGGGGGAAATTAATTCAATTTGGTGTAACAGGATGGGCTAGTTTGGAGGATAGGAATTTCACCAACTTTAAAACTTAGCCGCCGTATCTTTCTGTTTACTTTATTAAAAATACGTTCTCTGATAAACATTTATTTATTTTTATCGATGGATTAGACGGTGGGAGAGTTTAATATAGTTTTAGTTAATTAAAAAAACAAATAAACATTGATTAATTAAACTATAAAAATAAACAATAACATATGTGAATTATATTACTACAAAACAATTATTTCTGTCACACTCAGTTCCAGTAATTCTCATCCTATTTGGGGTTTTTCTTGGCATATTGTGTTATTGTAATTTTTAAAATATAAATTAATTTCCATAAACACCACAACTCACAAGCCCAAAAATCTTAATTAAAGATCATAAGTGGTTTTTTAAATACCAGTTTCCCTTTTGAATGATTTATATTCTTTTACCATTAGCCATTAATTATTACAAAAAATTAAAAATTATTCCATGTGGGTCCCTCTGGGATCCTAGTCTACTTCAATATCCAGAATACATCTATACAAGTGTCCTTTTACTTAGAAAAGGACTAAAAGCCTCAATTCATATCATCAAGCCTAATACTACAATAATTTACAAAAGAACAAAATATCAAAATTAAAAAACCTTAAATTTATTTAAATTTATGATTTACTGAAAAAAACAAGTTCTATTCGATCTCGAAATCTAATCTTTTCTTTTTCTCTTAAAATATTTTTTATGAGTTCTGTCTTTAACCTTAAAACGTCCTCATACAGAAGTGCTAAGTGGTTTACCTTTAAATCCACTAAGGAAATTTCGAACTATATTTGTGCTCTCTTGTTTGCGATTTCAAGCATTCATTCGCTCATATTAACACAATTAGAGGATTGGAATGGAGCCCAACATCTCATAAAGAACTTCAGCTCCTCCCTTCCTCCCGCCTAAATCAAAGTGTAAGAGCGCTGCTACGTTTGATGTTCGAAATCTCAACATAGCTTGAGTTGTAGTTATAGCCATAAAAGAATACATACCTTCTTGACGTCGGTATGTATTTTTGTAGTTACATGTAAAATGTCTGAAATTCCTTCTACAATTCCCGCTCGTCCCTATTTGTAAAAGATCTAAAGGTATTGATAATGATAAGGAACATTATGCTGTTAGAATTTGCGATGCCATCATTTCCTAACACTTAAAAGAGATTTGGGCACATTGAATCGTTTTCATGATCCTCTAGTTGTGACCAGTCAAACCACAATGCTTTCAACCCTCTCTCTTTATGTACGGTTCTTGAATCTTCATAAAAACTCAAAAGATCCTATTGAAGCAAGCTGAAATCCAAATAAGGATACAAGAAGATGTATTGTAAATTTTTTCATAATCTCCTTGGGAAAAATCTCCGATCATCCTAAGAATTGAGAAACCTCTATCAAATGGCGAATTTTAAGAAATGTCAATTAGAAGTTTTGGACATTATGAAAACACTCATTGAAACCTCTTCAAATAGTTAGAAAAATTATAATTTATGTTATCCAAGGTCTTCGAAATTCTCAACCTTTCCCATCTTAAAAAACATTCCAACATTATTCATTTGTAGGGATATTTCTTGTGAGACCAAAGATTTTTCCATATATATTATCTACTCAGTGTAAGCTGAAATTATTTAATATGTTATTAAAGTTAGCTGTATCTTTATCTGTAAAATCTATAGTTTAACATTTCTATAACTTTGTATCATTTTTATGATAAAACAGTACTGCAATAATTGATCGGATGGATTTAGCTACTAAAAGCGATGCTGGTTGGAATATTATGTTTTGTTAAAAAACTAACTGTTCATTCTAATTTTCTAATGAAATAAAGAGAATCTTCTTACGGTAAACATTAATATTTTTTTTCTAGAAAGGAGAAGTTTGATCAGGATAAATTTTAGGAGTGATTATGTAATTAACGTTCACCTTCCTTCAACTTCATTCTTTGATCTTCATTTAAGTTACTGTAATAGATAAAACCTCTGTTTACTATTGCCTCAACCAAAAGAATGCGATTCTTACCCGAAAAGGACATTTTTCCAGAACTCTAAAGAAATTGTAAAAGTCGAAAGAAGATGTTGTCTCAATCCCTAAATACATTTTTAAACATTCAAATTAACATTTGGAACATTGGGCGGTCTTGTTTTTTATAGAGTTAAAGAATAATAAAAATGTAACAGCATATTGGAATCTTACTTGCTAGTCTATTACCCTTCTGAAATCCAGCGAATCCTATTTCGTAATAAATTCCACTGCTTTATCGGAAATTCATCCCTTTTCTGACAACAATAGAATAATCAAAATCCTTAAGGTAGTACTTTCAAAGACTCTGTCATACTAGGAATAATAAAGACAGCCATGTCATCCTCAAACAATTGCAGATACCCCTTATATATGAGACAAGTATAAAAGCCTTTTTTCAGTTCAAATCTTTTCCTTTTTTCGTGATTTCTGGACTATAATTCATCGGGTGCAGAAAAGAATTACAGAATTTTGTGCATATTTCTTCTGTTAGAGATATTTATCAATGATATTCTGAAAAAAAGTCTGGAAATACCAGGCCATTCGTTATTCGAGTCTAGAAAAGGGACTTCAGCAACCTTATCCTGAGCAGTCAACTTGTATGATATTCCATGAATTTCAATTTCTTGTAGAGGGCACAACTCCAGCACCTCTTATTCTAATTCTTTCTTAATAACCTTAAGAGCATAAAAATTTCATCTCAGGAGAGTGGAAAGTGTACAGCAATGATACGCCACTTAAATCTGGTTATGTGTCATTAATAAGCTTTGTAATCTTCCTCTTCTATCTCTAAGATATTGTTTTGGGATGTGTAGCCTCCCAATTCCAAATAAGTGTTTTCTAATTTCATTTTTTGGGGTGGAAATAAATGTAGTTTTTTAAAAGTTAAATAAAGAATTTCTTATCATTTTTATAATATTTTTACAGGGGAATCCTAGCAGCTATTTAACAATAAAATGAATTTTTACAACGAAAATTAGAATTTGTGTTTTGCAGGCATTTTTAAACATTAAAGAGTGATGCAAAATTGTAATCCCTTAGAATGAGAAATATTCTACGGAGACAGAGTTCACAAATAAAGAAGAAAAACATCTGAACAGGTGATACCTTCATTTAGACCTGAGATCTGAAGAAGTAATAATTTATGAATACACCAAGTTTTAGATATAAAATTTTTTAACAAGGATGGGCTTTTTAAAGAAGACTGGCTCATCTGCTTTTCAAAAATATAATTTAGATAGTGACAAATAAAATTATTCTTGAGTACAACTTAGACGACTCGATTGCTTTTGTATTATTTCAAGAATAAAATCTGCTTCATTTAGAGGGGACGATGTATGGGATATGGACTATATTCAGACAAAATGAAAGTAGGAATATGAAGGAGTGGTACAATAAAGGAGAGATGACAGAAGTGATGTTAGGATGATTGATTTTGATGAGAAGTTTAGTTTTATGTTGCGGCGAATGGAACATTATTAGTCGGAAAATCGATAGGGATACAGTTTTGATGCTGCTACTGCTATTTTTACAGCACAAGAATTACCACTTTTATGGTTACACAGGAGGAGGGAACGGGTATTGGGTAGGAGAGAAACGTTAAATAAAATTAAAGAATGTTAAACGGCAAAATAGTAGAGTTATGGGGGAAAGGAAGGGATGGATTACCTTTATCTGTACACTGGACAAAATTCTTAAATATAATTAGTTTATGGCATACAAAGTATCACACAAAATCTTTCCTCCACTCCTCAACCTGTTCCCCTGTTTGTACAATTCATATGCTTTTAGAATATTCGGGCACCTCTGAATCTCACGTTAAATTTATGATACTTGAGGATAAACTACTTAGAGAAGAGGAAGTACCGATAAGAACATTGAATCTATTCAAGTATGGAGAATAACCTTTAGTTTTAGCGGTCAAATATGATGTTGTAGTTTTGATGCGTTTGAAAGAAGTCTGACAATAACAAGCCCACTTTGATTTGAAATAAGTGGAATGACTATTTACGAAGGATAGACTTTTTATATCATATGGAACAAAGTCGCGGATAAGTTCAAAAATATTTAGAAGAGGGGATTATTGAATGGATTCGAAAATAAATAAGTTTAAGTAGTCAATTCTAAATTAAAAAACATTAAAAAGGATTAGTCATCTAAGGATTTTTATAATGCATTTCTCTTGGAATAGAATTGTTACAAAAGAAATTTAAAGTAAGAAGATGATATTTTTTTAAATGATATCACAAAGGTGTAATAATTGAGATAATTTTAGTTAGGAATAAGAATTTTAAGTAAATTAAGAGATTTTTTAATATTTGTGAGCTCAACACACTCCTAGGTGTGTAACGTTGGAGAATAAAAAAGGCCAAATATTTTTTTAAATCTCATTTTAGGATATAATTGTGGAGTACACCACATAAAAATAGTGTACAGTCATTGTTCACTGCTTTTTATCATATTATTTATTTTTTCTTAAATTCACTAAGAATTTTAATATCACAGTTTGTAAAAAAAAAACGCAAAGTGAAGAAGTCGATATGGTATAAATTTTATCAATGAAAGATGATAAGTGTGGTATCCATCACGTAAGACACAAATCAAGGATACTTATTTATTGTAGTATTCGCATTTCGTACCTTCCTTGGGGGTAAATCTATTTATATATTGGAGGGGAAATCAACCAATCAATTGTTTCCCTATCACTTGGAGGGACAACATATCTTATGAATTTTGCATAATAATACGCTAATCGCAAACAACTTAATAAAATTGTTTAGAACCTTTTGTGTTTTTTCTGCATCATTTTTAACCTGTATTAAAATAAAACTTTTTTCTATTAATTAATGATTTTTGTAAAAAAAAAACGCAACATTTTATTCAGTATTTGTTGCAGTCCTTAGATCTGTAAACAGCTATGCTCTCTTTTTTAAGCTTACAAAGAAGTTTTGTGCCCAATTCGTAGAGGAATTTGATTCCATTCTTCAAAGTATTTTGCTTTAAGTTCATCCAAATTTTTTGCATGGTCTTTTGGCTATTATCTCCTTAAAAAATGGCTAGAGATGCTCTATAGGATTCGAATTTGAGTGATTGAGAGTTGCTATATCAACAGAATTAATGTTTTTTATCACTAAACTTTACGACCAGATGTAGCTTGAGGTTATCATGTTATTGGAAAAAAAATCCGAAAGACCAATTTTATTGGCTGGAAAAAGGCCGAGATTTGGCTAAAATGCTACCTATTGTGCAGCATCCTCTTTCCTTTAATAATATATTTCGACTCCTTGATAGAAGAAAAAGCTCCACACCATAAACTTTACCCCTCCGGTTTTAGACTGTCTGGTATTTTTAAGTTTGAGTGAGATCCAAGGGCTCTCTACCTGGCTTAGATATATACGCCCCACAGATACCCTGCCTAGAGTAAACAAATAAACTTAGACTTATCGCTGAAGATTATCCTCTTTTGCTCTCCTTGACACCATAATTCAATCCGAGATATTTGATACCTGGCTGTGATATGCTGACTTTGAGAAAATGGTTCTCGTTAACCAAAAAAATATGCAAATAAGTTCATGTCATTCAGTAGTTTTTATCGTGGTTGATTTATGCTTATCTACACTTCTTCTGCGATTTGTTTTGATCTTTCTCATGAGAGAGTTTTGAATTTTTTTATTTTTCGATAACAAAACCACAAGAAAATGGTACAGATATCTTTAGGTCGACCATGACCTCCTTTACCAGCAAAAACTATGAAGCTTTGTATTATACTCTAGAGATTGTAGATCTATTAACACTGAAATTTTCTGCGCTTTTAGAAAATCTTTTTTTCCTTACAAAGTATTACAATTGAGCTCTTTTATTTTCACTTAGTTGTTTACTCATGTAGGTTTTTTTTAAAAAAGAATTTATACAATTTAATGTTCTTTTGGAGGAAAGGAAAATTTTTAAGCGTTGCGTTTTTTTTTTTACAAAAAAATATAAATTAAAAGCAAATTTGGAATTTTAACGCAGCCAAATGATAACCAAGAAGATTAAAAACTTTCTTAATTATTTTGTTTACTTTTTTAGGTACAAAATGTTATCTTTATTGATTGAAAATTAGCTTATAATTACTTTCCAGAGTTGGTTTTTTTACAAACTGTATTTAAATTATTTTGGAGAGAAGGCATGAACAAATTAAATAATAAAAAGGTTAGATTTTAAATATAATGTTCTTTAGTAGAAATGTTGTCGTGATAGGCCGACAATAATATAAAATACTTTCAAGTGTGTCTACACATCAAAAGCTATGTTTTAAAAAAAATAAGCTGCTTCTTGTTGTATATCAAATAGAATATTTTAATTTTTTAAGAATAACTATGACTGCTGCAAGCTAAAGACTTAAGTAGAACCTTCTTAACCCGGATTTTAACATTTCGAAAAAAAATTCTTGATATTTTGAAATAAAAAGTCTTAACAATAGTAAAAAATCTAGCATTGTAGACAAGAAGCGTTAGCTATAGATATGATTAAAACCAGTAAACAAAAGGTTATTTATAGATGTTTATTTGAAGCAACGGGTTGAGAAGAGTTCTTACCTAATTTTTCCTGAAACAATATATTTGGGTAGTTTAGGAGAGGAATGAAATAAAATTCATAATTTTTTTTGTTAGAGATATTCGGGAATAATTCATAGAGACTCTGATAGATGAAGTATGGGTTTGGTCCCACTCCCAAGCGAATATCAGACCAAACTCCCTTGAACATACTCCCTACCACATATGCTCTTCAAGACGCAAATAATTGTAAATATTAAGAAAAAATTAAAAACTATTTTTTATAGGATTTCATTCAACATCTATTATTTCAAAACTAAATTGTGAACAAATGCAACAGATTTTAAAACTGATTTTTGATGATTCGGAAATCGAAGACCCCATGAAGAAATTTTCAACAAAAATAAAAACAGGAAATAAAGTTCGCGTAGAAAAGAAAGAGGAACATAAATTTCATTAGATACATTGAGAGAAGTTTTTCATCATCACAATCTTAAACCTCCTTATTCAGTGCTTCTGGATACAATATATTAATGATTGCATTAGAAAGAAGAAGGATTTGAAGAGAATGAGCTTTCTTGTTTGCTCTTAATGCAAATGTAAAAATGTTATGTTTACTGAGTGTGCATAGGCGAACAGAAAAGCTAGGGAGGGCCAATTTTAGGGTTGCACTGGCGTTGGTTAGATCGAGGGATTGTGCTCAAATCTACGGTTGTGACATGAGGGTACCTATGCGATAATTGTTATTTTGGAATAGGGTTGACAAGCACAGGTGCTATGTGGTGGCCTACTTCAGACGTTGGCCTTAAAAACAGAGAATCAAAACATTTCGGGTTTTCCGATTGTGTCATTTAGAGGAAACGATCAAAAGTTGAAAGATTTTTTACGCCGTCAACTTTTTAACCTAATTGTATATTTGAACGTGAGGAGTTAATCATTTTATTCCAATGATATATTCCGTTTCATGACGGTGATTAATCATTTTACGGCTTCGGGTTTTTATTCAATATGTGATGTGTTATTTAATGAAACAGCTGTTTCATATTTTTTTAATAAAATATAAAAAAGAAGCTATGTTAATTTGTAGAATATGATCCCAATTTAATATATTTTTCTATATTTATGTGTAGAGGGATGTATAAGTTGTTTCGTGTCAGATGCTAGGATTGTATCTGGCGCGGATATTCGGTGGATTTTTTTTTTCCGGGTAAAAAGTGTAATCCAATAAGCAAATACATTGGGGAATCTTACTGAGATATTACGTATAACTAAGCAATGTGTCTTATATTTCTAAGCTTCACCTGAAATTCTATAGTTGGTATTTGTCTGATTCTTGTTTGAGCTTGACTGAGGCTAAGAAAGAGAATCATTAAATGTATTTCATGACAATGTGCTCTATGGAAGTCTTAGCGCTTTTTGGCAGTCAATCATGGGACCACCTTCTCGAGGTGGATCTACAAAATTTGAAGAATATTCTTATTAAGTTGGAAAGAAACTATTGTTCTTTGAGGAAGGAAGGTAACTTTGCTGCTGAGGACCCTTTTAGATGTCCACAAGTGATGAAACTCTTTTGAAAAACGTCTATCACGAGAGCAGATTATAATTTTACGGTCTTCTTACAGCAGGATGCACACATTATAAAAAGAAACACAACCATGTCCACGAATGGTTTATTATGGCGGCTGTGGAGCTAGAAAAAAGTTTATAGGGAGTTCGGAATCTGTCCCTGTAATCCAACTAACTTTTAAATTAATAAATAAATTTGTTTTAAGAGAAGTTTTTCAGTAGAATACAAGGGGATTCCTACGTTTCTCTACAAAGAACTTTGGGATTAACGAACCTCCTCTAAAAATTTACAAGCAATGAATTGAAAATCGTAGTTGTATTATTAACTCCTCGACCAATCTCTCAACAATATAAATAGCTTGTTATGGTCATATTCTAAGGGTTCCCATGGGATCTAATCTATCTTTATATTCAATTCTATAAAAAGCACACCAAACTCTATAAAATCAGCCAAACAATGAAAATTGAAAATATCTTTTGATGTTAAAACAAAGATATTAAGATAACTATTTGACCACCAAGCGTAACATTCCAGATAATTACATTTTTTTCACCCAAAAATATCTTTCATAGGTGCTATGTTTTCTCTTTTAAGGAGGAACAAGTACTTTTTATATGAGCATTTACTGCAACCTTCGAGAACCTAACTTATATTCTGCTTGAGAAAGTAAAGAATACTTGTGAATGTCAAAAAGAAATCTAAAGATAAGTTCAAGTTCTAAAAAATGGTTTTGTTTGTTAATCAGCAGTTGCAAAAAGTTTTTGGTTTGAAGGCTTATTGTAGGGAAGTAAAAAAGCAGTATTGGTTTAGGTGGGCGATTTCGCTTCTTTTTCAGAGTCGAAAATTTTTAGAAGCAAGTGTTAGTAAGAGAAATCCTCTGATTTCTACATCCAACAAGGGCGATGCTTCCTCATCGGAGTTTAAATTTAGATTGTCTTCTATCTTTACTTAAGAAGACCTTTCCCTACTTCCTTTAGAATATGCAGAAAAAAAAGAGGCTATCAGACATAACATCTTTGTGTATTAAAGAACCTCCATGTTCAATCTCATTCTTAAAGTACACAGGTTGTATCGTTTAAAAAATTGAGAGTCCTAAAATTCCCTTTCCCATGACATTGACGCTTGAAAACGTACATATGGTTTTTGGATATTTCTGTTAGATTAATCAGTTTCCACATTTGAAATGTTTCTAAATGTCTTCTTACGATAAATTGGTATTTGTTTCTCATTTACAAGATATTTTGAGTCTCCAGTAGTCAATCCTCAGATCATAAGAATCCTTGATCAGTAAGTTCTTTAATCATAAAGCTTTTACTTAGTATTAGACCCCTTGTGAGCCCATTAATACCTCCTCTTCTATTTTTTTAGTGCATTCATATTCAAAACATTTTTTATGAATGACTCGTGCATGAATGGTTGCAATGTCTTCTTTTTTAAGTATGTTTTATAAATTTGAACACCAGAACACCTTCAGATTCCTTTTATATCTTCCGATATCACAGCGTTTTCCTTCAATCTTTATATCCCACTCTGAATGACCGTACAAAGTTTCTATGTTTATCAACCTTGCTTTCTGTTCTCCGATACTTTCCTCATAAAATTAACAAAAAGATCTTCAAGGTAAGTCACTGAGACTTCTTGTGATTGAATCGGATGAGTATTGGTGATTTTAGTATAAACTTTTTACGATAGCACATCGTAACAAATATCTTTCAAAATGGCTAAGTAATTCATTGGCTATTCCTGGATCCACCTTTAGGGCACAAACCTTTTATTTTCGAGACCCCAATTTGATATAAGTGTATCAGGACCACATATACATAGAATAGATTGTGAAAGGATAATTGAATGCTTGTTTTTTTCTAGTAATGGCAGTCTTTAGAATTGTTTAGAAAAGCTTAGACATGAGGGTTCTAATTTTGTGTAATTACAAAATATTTAAAAATATTATCGATATTGGAGTATCCAAGTTTTTCAAAGTAGTTACACATGATCGCACTTCGATTTGAATGAATTCGACACCTCAATTTCTTAGTAGAATCAAAGAGACTATTTTTTTTAAGATTTGAAATTTTTTAAGCTCAAATAATGTATTCTGCCCTGGGAACTGTTAAATGAGGTTCTTAATCTTTTAAAAATAAGACTATTTATAATATACGAGTTATGTAAGTGAACCCTTGAGGAAAAATTAAAAGGAATTTAGGAAATTTACATCTTTTTTTTATTGTAAAACACAATATGAGGAAGTGTGATGGATCATTTTTAATGTTCCCAACTTATTACAAACAACTGTTTGTAATTCAATATTTTTAATCTTAAACAAATAAAATCTCCTATATTGGCTAAGGTACTTTTTAAATATTCTTTTTCTACTTAAATCACAAACACCAAGATTTGCAACTGTTCCGATTGAAGTTCACCTGTTCGATATCTTTCAAGTCTACATAAAGTCCTGCCTAAAGTCCATGGATTGCTTTCTATTATTTCCTACAAGATACACATCAAATATATGGCTCCCATAATCGAAAGAGATACTAAGACATTCTTCAAATTTGTCTGTGGTAATTTTTAGTCGATAACGATCCCGGTAAAACAATGGAAAAATTTAGTTAAAAAGCTGTAAATTAAGTCAATTCACGAGCTAGTCTCTTAACTCAAATGACCTAACAAAGAAAGTTAATTCTTGAATTCTTAAAATAGCAAAGATTTAACAAATATTTTTCTAGTTTAAATCAACTATAAATTGCATTACTTATTAGTAGATAAACCTATCCAGTAGAAATTCCTGTGCCGAATATTAGTTTTAAACATAAAAAATGGTTATTGAATATTACTTATAAAGTTTTAAGCTTAATGTAGTGACGAGTCCTCCCTTGAAGTTACTCCTCATAAAATTGCTTCTAAAAGTGGACTGACTTGAAAAATTAATTGGGTCCTAGTTTTTTTTTGCATTCCTCTTTCTTCTATCTTGGGTTTAAAATAAATTTTAAAAACATAAAATTATGTGGAATGTCATCCACAGATATAATATTTAGATTTAACTGTTTATAATTACAACATCAGTGCCACATGAATTTACGAAAAATCCCCCTTTTGTTCTTTTTAGAAATAGGGATGTTTAATGCTTGTCTTTCTCTTTGTTTTGAAATTGAAAATAATGACATTAAAGATTACCGAGAATCTAGAATTAACCAAATGAAGTATTTTGAAAACATATTTGTGGATACATAAACTTATGCTGAATCCTTTAAAATTGAGATCAAGTACCGGCAAAAGATTTTGATAATAAAAATACTAAAACAAGACAAAACTAATATTTTTTTACGAGAACCATTTAAAGTCAAGAATTTTAAAAAATGATCCGTTAGTGGTAGTTTCTGAAGAAAAATAGTTAGGGTAAATTTATAGATGGTAAACTTTTATTCAAATGAAGTTTAATGTTACATAAAAAATCGTTAGCTCACGCAATTAAAAGAACATACTTTGGTTATTTATAGATTCTTTCCTCTTAGTAAAATAATTTTAATTTTTTTTTTCGCTATTGGCAGCTTTTTTAATTAAATCATTGTCTTGTTCATTTAACGCACTCATATTCTCAAAAATCTGAAATTTAATGTTTTAATTTTAAATTAGCCTCATTTTATATTTCTATACATTGAATATACTTTTTACAGTCCGTTCTCTTTCTTGTTCGCTCTGGGCGCTGTGCGCGCAACCAATAAATGATTGTAAAGCCTAATTAGGGATTTCCTTTCTTTTTCAGATAGAATCTTAATTTTCTATTCTAGTGTTGTGTTGTAGTATGGTAACGTTACCACAGTGAAATTTTAGTTATTTATTATTGGTTTATCTGCTTGAATTATTGTTCTTTTATCAACAGATCACTCCGAAGGATGATTTGTTTAATTTCTCCTTAAAACTATATAGGGAATTTTATATAGGAATATAGACAGGGAGAGGAAAGCTAAGACTCCACCATTTCAATAATCTATTAAATAATATAAATCTACATCTGAACCATCTACAGGGAACATTAAAGAGCCGTGCCTTTAGAATATTTTCTAAGCCATCGGGCCGAATCCATCTTTTTACGCTCCATGTAAGTCAACGCTTTTTAATAAAAGAGATTCACAACAATATTGAAATATAAAAGCTTCACCTAAGATGCTTTCCAAATCAGGGGTGTTCAATTTTCGTTTATACTTTTAATGCTCTTTTGTCCCGGATCCCCTTTATTCTAGAGAAAACTTGAAATGTTTTGAATTCCAAAAATTATGTAAGTTAAAGTTAGGCAGAATTGCTCGTATATCATTTTATAAGTATAAATATGAATTCAAATTTTGGTAAATTATTGTATCTCATATCATGCTTTTTCCCCACCACCATGAGTTCTAGACAAGCTGTGGCCTTTATTTCCCCGTTTCCCCAAAAATAACATCAATAAACTAAAATTTTTAGGAGAACGGAAACGAGGGTGGATTCCTTCCTAAGAATTTTTTCAATACATTTTTAGATATCGTAATACTATAATTTTATTCCTTGACTACAGGTATAACGTTTAACAAACTGTAAATTTTGTTAGAACTTCATCTTTCAATGTACTTTATATGATCCTGTAAGCAATTAACTAAATATTATTGTTGGAGGTTCTTACTTACATAAAATTTCTATAAATTTAAAACTCCATGTCAAAAAACGACAACGAGCCCAAAAACGACAAAGTTAATAAAAAATA
>JAGSMW010000090.1:0-72784 GCA_029286795.1 Byasa hedistus | reverse complement strand
CTTTGTCATTCGAATAATTAAATATTGAGCCATAGAGAACAAAATCTAGTTAATTTCTCATCAGCTTCCTATGTTTATCCAAAAAATGATGTGTTTAGCGTTAATTTTATAGATCTAATAAGAAAAAATTCGGCTGAAGTCTTTGTCTGTATGTACAAAAAAGTTGGATCGTCAAAATTTTTTTTTAAACCCAAAAAATGGCTATTTTTGTTTTAGTGCCATAAGGTAGGGAAAAACATCTTCATGAACCTTAGGTGGGTGAAAACGGCGTTCAGTCCACTCGAAGTCGTGAGTTTTTTTTTTTAGTCACTGAACACTCTCCTTTAAGAGCTTTATTATCCACATGGGCTTTGATTCCGGAGAAGCAAACCACTAGCCCTGTCCTGATCCCACAGACTGTGATCCACAGTAGACAGTAATAAACACGGGCGTGGTTAAGACTTTGGGGCGATAGCATCATCGTACTAGCATGTCGGCGGCCCATATCTTCAGTCTGATTTCAACACACCCTCTTACGCACCACTCACTATGGATTTGGACTCACGTCTCCCCACCTGTTTCTGAGCCGTGTGCGCTGGTCTTCCGATATGGTCAGATCCGCGACCTTTCACCCTACTTAGTCTAGCCCTTTTTCGGAATGAACTATTCAAGTCCAACGGGATTCGTACCTGTAACTATTATCTCTCCGGACTGATTCTTTTTTCCCAAGATCTAAAACTCACAAATGAAAAGTAACAAACTTGTGAAAAAAAACGAGAAGTAGAAGGCTATTTATAAAAGTATTGAAGATATTTCTTTACCTGCAGTGATCTTTTCGTTCAGAAGAAAAGATTGGAATATATGCGATGAGGATTAGAAGACGATTTTTTTTAAATACTGACGAAAAAAAAAGAGGTGGTAAGAATATATTTTCAAATGCATGATACGGTAAGAAAGGAAGATAGAGCAAATTACCTATTATAAAAAATATTTTCCTTCTACTTCTTCGAGGAATTGCGGATACTCATTCAGGTCTTTTGCCTCTCTCATTTAAGGAGATGTCGAGATTTTATTTGTCAGGGAAGGTTATCGTAAAGTTCTTTTTTATACAGAAACATTTTTCTATAGGACTGAACATGCCAGCTAAAAATCTGTTGTTTTTACATCACTTAAGCACATACGATGGTGGTAAAAATAGGACCTTGACTAGGGCAGAGTAGGTGCAAATGAGTGGAAGAGATGGAAGAAGGGGACTCGAGAAATGGGAATTGTATGTCAGCCTTTATAACGATTATTAATATGAGTCTTACCAAGGATGTAAAAGAATTATTTTCCTGTTCAAAGGATAAGCTGTACGTGCTTTCAGATTGACATACAATATGATCCTAAAACTAATGAGAGTAGAAGTTAGATCCTTTATACCCTCAAAGTAGATCTTTTCATCATCCAAGCTTTAAAAGGGAAAAGAGAAGGATCAGAGGTCTTGAAATCTACGAGAAAATCAAACATTGTTCCTTCAAATCAAGTTGGAAGTTCTTTTGATGAAAAGGGAAGCATAGAATGATGTTAAAAAAGATTGCAAAATGCTACAACAATCTTTTCCGAGATTTCTAAAAAAAGGGTAGGGTAGTAGATGGTGTTTATTCCCAGGAAATGGTTGCTTTACACCAGTTAAGTTTAAAAAGGCCATTATTGATACTGGGAGATAAAAAGATGACGATCTTGAAATATTGGCAGGGAAAGAGATAAGAAAAAATCAAGGTTCAACAACATTTATGTAGAACAGGTTTATGATCTGGGGTAAAGCCCAACTGTAAGGTTTTATTAAAAATCATTCGAAAAAAAATTAAATATTGAAGGATGATCTTAAAGAACTTAAGGCAGTTGAAAACGAGATAAGAATTAGCTCCAGAGATAAATTTCAATTTTTGTCTTATTGTGTAAAAACGTATTTTCTGTTGTCGTCATGTAGCTACATTTCCAAAAGGAGAAGAAGTTAACTTAGATTGCATTTACACTGTAAATCCTTAAATTCATGAATAATTTCCCACAACTGAACTGAAAGATGATGCTTTTTACATGTACCAAAATGAGGACTACAAGCTTTTGTATGATAGCAGAAATACAAGGAAATAATAACTTAAAGAATTTTCACATGGAGGAGGTAAGAAAATGATAAAGGTTCTTAAAGATTTGGAAGTACTGAGATGAAACTAGAAGTCCTAAGTAAAGGTAAGCTAGCTTGTGAAATCTCTACTGGAGATGAGTTATTTTAACGGAGATGATTTTTAATGGAGACCTTGTGAAGCGACAATCGAAGAATTTGTTCCTTTGTTGTCCTGTATCGTATTTGAAGAATGAACGATTTGAATGATTTGTGCTATCGGACAGAAGGAAAAGAAAGATTATAATTGATTGGAAGATCTGCGAAAAAAGTATTGCTTAGTTCTTAATAGAACAATGTCTGGCCTGGTAGTTCCTAAAAAATTATCTTAGCAGATTTCCTATGAAATGATGGACACGGTTAGGATGTGGGTAGAAGGACATACATTTATAGAAATTGTAGAGACCTGAAATTTTTGGGGAGATAAGTAGGTCGTTCAAACGACTTGAGGAAATTGCTTAAACAATTAAGTAACGCTTGCAAGGGTTTAGTAACACAGAATTAGAAATATGTTCGCAAGTGGATTTAAAATCGAAAAGAGCCATTGTTGTTGCTAACTCATTATATTTATAATATAAAATAAAAATTTAACTTTCTACTTTTTGACAGATCAAGAAACTCTTTATCGTTTGATTTTTACTTTTTCTGTCTTCATTCTTCTTTTAAGGGTGTAATGTATTTTTGTTCCCTGATTATTTATAAAATCATCTAACAACTTTTTAGTTCAAATGGTGGATTCCTTCTCCTTATTATATTGACAGATGAGCTGTTGGATTGAAAAAAATGTTTCCCTTCGTCATATTGTTAATGTTATCTGAATCTTTTTGTATTTATGCCTTAAACTTACAGCTGAAACTCTTTCCCTTTATTCAAAAAAAGTTCATTTTTTATTTCAATGTGTTCTAAAATCATGACCTCGAAAGAATGAGGAGTATGACCAATCAACTTCACCTGTACAAATATCATTCATCGATACTTTATAAACCTGTTTTTTTCCATGAGACATGCAGCCATCGCTCTTTTCTAAAATTGGAATCATATTGGGATGCACGATCGTCTGGCTTACTTCTCTAGATTTGATCGCAGTACGAAACAGATCCTTTTTCATTAGTGAAAAACTTTGGAGATTTAAAAACTCTCCATGTATATTTCATGCTGAGCAAATTTATCTATTTTTATAATTTTTTTGCATAACAACTTAATAAAAATTTATCAAAATTATATTCAACCTTCTTAAAAGCACCCTCCCACAAGCTCAGCTTTTCCTCCGTTTGCTTCAAAATAATTTCACCTCACATACAAGACAATATTCTCTGAGATTGGAGTAGCAGCGGCTATAATATATTTGCATCCTTCACACATAACATGCATGTTATACCAGTAATTCAACGTTAATCTTTTACTTTGGTGAGTTTTCTTTTTACAGTTTTTCTTGTGTTGGATATCATGTCGTTTATCTAAATTAGATTTTCAACTACCATTTCGTGTGGTAGTAAAATTTTTAAATATTTGAATTTTTTTCCAAATGAAGTATTTGGGTTAAGGTAGATCAGCTTACAATTTCAAAGCAAAATCATATTTTTTTTATGTGACAACCTGTTATAAGATTTTTAAATTTTTACCCCTAAATGGATATTGGAGTCACAAATGTCAAGGAAGTATTCTCAAAATCAATCAGAAGAGAAAGCTAAGTACAATGTAGTAATGAAAAAATTAGAGGCAGACATTAATCTTGTCAGGCAGATATATGGACCTGTAACATCGACTAATGCTGTTGCAGACTGGATTACAATACGTTAAAAATTACATCTATCTTGAAGTTATTCTGAATATAAGAGTAACCATCCTCTTACAAACTCATGGTTGAATATGTAAGAAACACAACACTCTTGGGGATTCATCAAAGTTTTTTGTTATGTTTACTGGTAATTTAATAAGAGAATCTTCAAAGATATTGAAAAGGGGTAAAACCGTCTGTCTGCAAGATGTATAGAAATATTGCCGTGAATTGGAACTATTTCTAAGATCTTGTTATGAAACTTCTGAAGTAGCTTTGGTGCTTGATGGATTAATTAAGAATAAAATAATTAAGGATTGTTGTTGAAATGTATTCAGTCAGCAATTCTATATCTCAGAAAAGATCAGGATATGTAATTCCCAAGTCCAGTTAGAGGATGTTATATTGTTGAGGGAATGGTTTTTTTCAAGAATACCTGAAGGACATATTAAACAAACAAAATGCTAAGACATCTATATATAATGCTTCCCTTGATATCGAAAGAACTGAGCTTAAAGTACTATTATGAGCACTCTGCAAGCGACTTAGCTAATTTTAGTAAAAATGAGGTACAGATGATCAAACATAAAGTAGAGAACTTACTTCAATGTTTTATTATCTGCATGGAAAGTGAAACATAACTGGACTTTTTGACAAACAATAAGCTTGTTTTTAGGTGCAAAGTAAGCATGATCCTTCGTACTTTGCAGAGCTACTTGGAGGGCATATTTCACCTGTTTTAGAAAAACTACCTGATGATAGTTTTTAGGTACTGTTAAAGAGATAGATGTTATGGAAGAAGGAAATCAAAAGTATACGAAATTCGTAGGAAAAGAAGGTGGTGTTTATATACAATTGTGATAAAGAAATTTCTCTCGAGATGATTCGTGATGAAGAAGAGGAACGTATATATACAAGGCATTGAGAGCTTTGCATTCTAATGTTAAGAATAAGAAATTCAATGTCGTTGAGGGGTCTGGTAAGTTTTGAAAAAAGAATGGGGGAAGCTTTTGATCGATTAGCTAAAGAAACGCTTACGAAACAGAAGAATGATCAAAAAACTTTAGAAAGCATTTTTCATATGCAAATTGCTAATTCGTTTAAAGATTTTAAATATACGATACTTTGGGTAAGGGATATCTACAAACTAAGATCAAAGCCCTTAAGTATGCTTTGGATTTTGTCTCTCCGATGTATGAGACAGAGGATTATTTAATTGGTGTTCAACAAAAACTAAACATTAAGCCTCCAACAAAACTCCATGGGATGAGTATCCTTAATAGTTTTTTTATGAACTTTTATATTCTAATATTTCTCTGTTTTTTTTACCCTCATGGATTTATTAAAATCTGAAAAGCCCGAGAATGACAAATCCAAAAAACAGTTCTTTTCAGATTACAGAACAAAAAGATTAGAGTATTTTTGAAGTGGGGACAACATTATGAAGGTATTTTTGTAAGTTCAGATAACTATTTAATATTTTATTAAGGACTGCTATGAATTTGAAGATAATGATGTTACAAAAAATAGGTGATACATTGATCAGATGTAACAACATTAAAATTATAAAGAGAGATTTTGTAACATAAAATACTTTTATTTTATAATTCCACAACATCGTCGATAAATTCTTTACAACATTTATATATTAAAGATTCGTAAAACCAATCCTGAGTTTCATTCGGATAGCTAAAAAATCTGCATTTGCTAATTTTACATTCTCACAAAATTCTAAAGATAATTTTTTTCAAAAACTTCTTTCTTAAAGGCTCCTATGTCTTTATTTTGTTAAAGTAAGGGATTAAAAATCGAATAAATAAACTTTTCGATAATGAAATTCAAATAGTTGTATCAGAATTCCTAAGGTTTTCTAATATTTTCATAAAATCCTTTGAAAGATTTAGGAGTAGATGACATCTCTTGTTTTCCATGATGCCTATAAAAAATATCAAGATCCCCTCTATAAAAGCTAAGCTTCTTTAACATTCAGATCTCTATTTATAAGGACCATAATTTAATAAGATCTATAGGTTTGATCCTCTAAAAGTGTTGTAAAAAAACCTAAAACTATTATTCAAGTACAAGGTCAATGTTTTTCCTGAACAAATCCTTAACAGTTCTAATGCCCCACCTGGTATATTTTTAAAGGTGAGATTTATACGATTTATTCATATATTCATCATTTTCGGTAAAATCTAATGACGCTAGTTAAACATCTTGCAGAAGAGTGTTATAACATTTAAGCTCATGTTCATGAAATTTGTCTGATTATCGTACAAAAAATCTATGAGATCGAAACCTTTTAACTTTTATTGACCCTCTTCTAATCTGATATATTTGAATTATTTTCTCCTTTAACTCAACTGTATTTATGGAAATAGCAAGGAATCCACCTTTTATATCATATCTTCTATATTTTGAAGCTTTTAAGTCAATATCTTCAGATCAGCTTGGATTATCATACTCAGGGGAAAACAAAAAAAATGAAAAGAACTCTGGCATTTCCAAAGATCATATAGTCTTAATGTCTGTACCTGTAATAAAATTAGAGAAAGAGCACATTCTATGATGCCCACTGAAATAATTACAAGGAAGAGGTTTTATGGAAAAGCTGTATTCAAAGATCATCGTAAAAAATTCTTTGCGAAGCGAACTCTATTCCAATACTCACAAGTATAAATTTTCCATCTGCTTTGGAAAAATAGTATATGACTTGTTGATGAACAATTATCTCAAAAGGAATTACTAAAGATTCCAATCCTTATCTTTCTATTACTCCAGGAATAATCCTTTTATTTTCTGTATTAATTAGGATTCCTATATGTTTATGTTTCGTTTGGTAGAAAAGCTGACCGAGTGTATTGATTCACGTGGAGACTGAGGACAAGAGATAGACTGAAATAGGATCAGATTCGCTTAGCAAACAAAAAAACAAATGGGATCTGCAATCAACCGTGCGTTTTGTTTAAACATTTTTAAAATTATAGGTTCTAATAGATTTTACTTTAATCGAAGACATTCTGGATGTTGATTCTAAGGGAGTATACTCTTCCAAATATTTCAACCTCTAAAAATACTTGTTCTTGAGGAATACCGAAAGACCAAGATTTTCTAATTGTAATGAAATGGAAGAAGTTTTTGAATTCAAAACGTAGTAGATCACTTACAGATATTCTTGACGGTTTTCTTCTTTTTTTTCTATTTCCAAAGCCCAATACCAATATCCCTATGCTGTTGGTGTTAATGCTTTTGGATTTGTAGTACTTTGAAAGACCAATAATCCTTTAAAATTCGTCTTTTAGTTCTTTTTCAATGTAAATCCATTCTTCGTCTTTTAAAATTGGCCAATCTTAGTCAAATTATGTTTGCTTAATCTTTTTTTATCAATAGAAAAACTCGTAAAACAAAAGCAAGCGACAAAAATTGGTGAATTTTGAAAGTCCCAACAGTTCTTACTACGTATTGAGATAAAAATCATTTCATTAGTATATTTTAAATTTTCTAACTTTATGGCATTAATTAAGGGTAATTACAATCATCAGTTTTTCAAACTGTGCTTGAAAAATTCCATGATAATTCTCCATGAATCTGACATATCACAAGATCAACATATTTTGGCTTCTAGACAAAAAGCTATTAAAAATATCATTTGTCATGATTTCTCAATTTCCTAGGCCTTCTTCCTTCTTCCTCAGAAACTCTCTTGCATATATATTTCCTGTATCAGGTTCTAAAATATAAGACTCTGTAACTAGAAAACAAAGGGCTTTCATCCACATAATGCTGTCAAGAGAAAAGCTCTTTTCCATTTGAAATGCCTTTTCAATCTCATATTGTGTATTTCTAATGTTTTTCTAAGTCTTCTCTCAAAATGTGGGTAAAGATAAATTATTGTCTAATGATGTTCTCCAAAGAATCCTTGGAGATTTTGGCCATGTCAAGATTTTCTTATCTAATACCCAAAGATAAGAAAAAACGTGTTATAACACAAGTCTATACGACAACGAGTTCCTTTTTTATCAGGATATTTTGATAGTGGATTTAGGTAATTCCATATATTTTACTTTAGTTATTTACAACTAATTTCTTACGATCAATAATCACCCCATCTCAGCTGACATCTAATCCATAAATGATTTTCACATTCTCAAATACCATAATGTATCATCTTTTCACAACATCATTCATAGAACTATTAGCTGATGCAATAGAAATCTTCCAACCATAATCAATCAGAGCTCCAGCATAAAATTATTTCTTTTTTCCTATTTGATATATCTTGAGTAAAAAACCTTCACTTACCTTCTTCAAAGACCTAGAAAGACAAAGACAACACTTGCATGAATATTCTCCATATAATTTTTTGAAAATTTGCACAAGAACTTTTCAAAGTTGGTAATTTTCCTGCATAAAAATACCTGTAAGTTCCATTTGAACCTGATATCCGAACATATACAATTAGCTCTATTTTTTTTTTTATGGTGGATCCACCACAATATATATCTTTCTGTTTGGAATTGACTAGTCCCTTGCTTCCTGAGCTTTTTTGTAATATTTGTATATTTTTCAATATGACTCTCAATCCCAAAATATTTTATCAAATTTTTTACAATAGTGCTTTGGTAACAACGTAGGATCTAAACTATATTTATCCCTCTAAATCATCTATCATATCCCTCAAAATATTTATCTAACTCCAAAGCTTACCATCATGTCTTATACATTTGTGTATACGAAAGGATCTATCTTTCGAGATAGTTTTTAAAAATAATTCACGAGTCTAAAAATCTTCTGTCCGTAAAAGGAGATCCTTGTCTTTTTGTAAAGTGTTTGACATCCTAGGGATACCTTTTTCCGATTTCAATCCATGCCACTAATGTAAACTCCTTCCATACCTCATCGGAAAACATTTTTTTTGAATTCTTCATCCCAGGTTTTCCAATATCAATATCCTAGGATTCTAGAACTTGTGATTCTGAATGTATTTTTTTCTTACTAAATCTTCATTGTAGAATCTACATAGAGTCATTCCTAATCCACCCTATGTTTCGCGAGTATAAAAAAGGACGGCGGGAAATCTTATAGGCATTTTTGTTTAATTATACCTTTTTTATGCAATTATGTAGTGCATCTCCGCATCTCGGAAAGCTTTTTTCATCATTTCTGTTGAATCTAGTAAAATTTCTCTGTATTGAGAAACAATCCCGAATTGTAGATTCCATTTGTTTATTGTCTTTAAAAAAGTTGGCCTACGCTGAGCCTATTATTTGATTAATACGATGATTGAATTCTTTGATAAGCCTTTACTTATGTTCATATTTTGCAAATATCCATTTTTCAGTTTTTCCAATAACTTCTGTTTGCTGTTATTTGATTTGCGACAAATGCACTCGATTTTACACAAATTAAAAAGATAAACTATACTAGAAAGGAATATTCTTATATTTAAGCATTCCAATTTGCTTTGGTAGTCTGCTAGCAAATTCCAAATGAACACATTTTCCGCTTTTTATTCCATGACATCAGAAAAGCTACTATTTTAGTTTAGAATCAGAAATATCCTGTTCTATTCATTTAAATCACAAGGGTTGAGCTTTAATGTCTGTAATTAGTTTTTAACTTTAGAATATCAAATCTAGGGGCGGACAGTTGTATTCTTTTATAAAACAAGCTTCACTTAATTAATTCTATCTCACAATCCACAAAAGTAGTTTTGAAGTCTATGTTCAATGCTTTTCGAAATATTTATAATACATAGATTCTATTCATGTGTCTACAGAAAATACTTATATAGAAATGTCTTTGTTCATGTGATCTGTTCCAAAGACACAGAGATCTAAAATAAACGCATAATTTATACACGATAAGGAGAAAAGTGAAATCCGTTTTAAGAAATACTAAATTATTCAAAAAGCTAATGGTTCTTTATAAGAAACAGTACAATATTCCTACTGTATCATATAAATCAACGAGGATGGGATCATAAGATTTAAGAAGCCTTACTGAGCAAATTATTATCAATATTTTTTATGAGATCTGCATATTCGCCTCATAGGAACCATATTGTCGAGACTGCGGTTATAGAATTACAAAAGTTATAAATGAATTTATATGATCCATCTGCTGGTTTTTATGAATATTTGGAAAAATTTGTAAAGTCAGATCTTCATATAACAAATAGAAATTACAAACGCATCTGTTAATGTTTTCTAAATAAATTTTACATTGAATTAAATACAATACTTATTAGACCCACTACCAGTTGAGCTTCGGATTTCTCTGAAACTTCTTTGTGGATAATGTCTTTTCTTAAGGTATTGTGATATAAAACCGACGAATTTTCTAGGGACACCGTAGAAATGTTCTTTCCTCGTAAGCAACTACTTAAGTTTCTCAACTGCGTTTGAAATGTTTCTTCATTCTTTCAGGAAACTTATTTGAGATTTTAGCATTGAAAAATAGTACGAAACGAATGATAGCTTGATAAATTGCAATCTAGCCTCATGGTTGTATAATCTCTTATGTTTCAAGGTGGTAATATCTCTGTCTAGCTATCTCTTCTTTAAAATACAATCTTTGTTACCTTCCAATATTTTCTTATGGTACTTTCTTGTCCCATTTTTATAGTTCAGTACCTGATTTAGTACATTTTGACTTTGTGTCAATAAAAAAATTTGAATTTATTAATTTTTTCGTATTTCAGTATACTTGTATCTTTTTCCAGAGATGATTCAAAATCTATTTTATTGCCTATCTGGTAATCTAAATCAGCTTCCAGCATCTCCAAGCGTCATTAAAGTGTCTTAAAATCATATTAATTTGTTTCTTTGTATATTCTTGATATAAGTGATTTCGATATCCTTCTTTTAAATCAATTATCGTTAATTCGACTAATTCTTTGTTTTTTGACAGGAATCTCGTGATAATCCTTTTCCAGTACCATTCTGGTTACAAGGTTTGAAATGTAATTTTTAGCAGAGAATTATATCCACTTAGCATAAACAAATAGACTCTCCACATTTCAGGACCATGAATTATCCTGGTAAATTTAGTAATATTCTCCAGTGCCTGCAATCTTTATGTTTCATTTGTCCGATATTTTACCTGAGATTACCGTAATATTCCCAATTACAAAAAGAGAAATTTAAGTCCTTCACAAAGTTCATACCTGTTAAATGCAACTGTCCTCAAAGCTACATGAGCATCTACGGATCTTTATTAATTTAAGTATCTCTTCTTGTGAGGTTGAAAACTTGTACCTAGTCTTGATTTCTCCTTTCTTTTGTAGTAAGAGGTCGAGTATTTTAAGATGATGAAATTAAAGTCGATATAAAGATAACTAAGCTTCTTCTTTTTAAAATTCGCCTTAACATTGTGTATCCCTGATTTACATAATTAATCTGACTAATCCATTCTATTTCTGTAGTTGCAAAAAAACGTGTATTTCTTAGATGCTTAATAGATTAGCTTTGAATGATAAATTATTCGAACCGTTTTTTATTTTTTTCGACGTTTTTAAGTATTCTCTTAATTCCTTTAATTGTAGACTTGAATACATTATTTTTATACCGAGGAATTTCATAATAATTAAAAAGTTTAGCTCTCTTGGGCTTAATTTGAATTATTCGTTCTTATTGCAAACTATCCCAATCAAGTATCTTTGTAACCAGATTGCTGTCAATCTTTTAGAGGGAAAAACCTATCATACAAACTCTGGAAAAATCAAAAATCTCTTCATAATCGTCAAAAAATCGGGAAACTTCATAACTCTAAGAGATTTCCCTCTATGATATTTTAACTCATCATTAACTTTACACCCCACTCATCAACAAACTTAAATTGGTATTTGGGGTTATTGAAGAGAGAGATTAAAACTAATTACTTCATTGATGTGATACAAAAACGTGAACAATTATTTTCGTCTACTCCCAAGGCAGTAGGAAGGGTTGAAGGAGAGAGGAGGAGAATATAAGGACATTGGAATGGTACTTCATAGAACCTAAGAAAATTTAATTCGAATTTTCTAAGATTCATTACTTACGAAGATGTTCAGGAGGCATCTTTTCTTTTTGAACTTTTTCATGTGGGATACAATTTTGTTAAATTTTTATTTTTGAAATTTGTATATGAAATGTTGTATTTTTTACCAATAGAAAAGCTTTAAAATTATTGAGATTGAGATAAAAAACATTCTACCTTAAGTCTAGCTTTTCACTCAAGCAGTAGATTTGCAGTTCAAAATATTAAAATTCAAAAAAAAAAGTGGCAAATAAGTCCACAGAATATTTGTTGGTTCGTGAATTGGATTCAAATGACCATACTAATCATATTTGCTTAATGCTAGGGACACGAAAAAGTTTGCCCTCTAAAAAATATAATAACCAAATACGCCTATGGAGGGGAATGGAAACTAAATAAAGTTTATTTAAGTTACAATCTTTAGACACATTTGTATTAATGGTGGATACACAGTGACGAATCCTCCCTTAAGGATTCTCCAAAATACTTTCGTAAAAAAAATAAATTTTAAAATCTATTAGTCAGGTTCCCTTTGCATTCTTTCTTTTGTTGGGATAACAAAAAAATATTTAAAATATAAAAAATTATATTGAAGGTCAAACCCCCCGCTCTTTACTGGCTCTAATTTGTTTAAAAAAATATAAAGCAACTTTACTTCCTAAAACTACTATACGATGGAAGATACCAACTCCAACTACTACAATCAAAATATTAATATAAAAATTATAATGAGCGACACTGAGGGGCCTTATTCAAAATATTCCATAAGCATAGTTCAAATCCAACCTTTTTACTTCAAAAATTCTCAAAATTATTCTGGCTTTTTTATTGATAGGCTTTTTTATCGTTAAAGAAGAATCGTTCTTTTATTACAAAAAAACGTAAATTAAATCCTACTGTACAACAATCTTAATATTAGATTTGTTGATAGGAAATAAATTATTCAGATTTCTAAAATAAATAACATTTTTAGAAAATTTGCCAACTTTTTAATATTTTGATCTAAAAGGTTTTGTATGTATGTAATAAGGTTAAAATTTATAATGTGATAAGCTTGTTTATTACTTCAACAAAGTCAAAAAATTTTACAAAATAGGCTATAAAATTGCACCCCTTTAAATGGAGCTTACTTCTACTGAAAAATTAATAATTGCAATTGCGTCGAGCTTTGATGGGTGTGAAAATAAACAAGAAGCCTTTCAGTACATCAGATGTAATGGTGTTGAAAGTTACTAATGTCGAGAGATTGATAAAATAACGAAAGAGTCGAAGACGGCTGGATATAGAAGTCATGTTGACTATTGTGAAGACTAAGGTATATTAAGGGACTTCAAAAACTGAAGGAATATAAAGAATTGTTGTTTGAGGTTTTGGAAAACAAGATAAAACTTAGAGGACATAGATATTTCTAGTGAGGAGGACTACAATATTGGAAAGCAATACTTTTTTGGGATGACACCAAAATATAGGTAAGTTTCTCAAGAAAACTTTTAGAACACTACAATGATACGTTGCATCGTATTGAAAATCAAAGTAACGAGGCAGCTTTACCAGATAGAACCAAAAAACCTCAGTTAAATCGGATTTCTCAGATTAATAAGACATGATCACCAAAGGATGATACAATGGATCAGAAAAAGATTTTACATGAAGATGAATGAAAGAGGAAAGATTGATCGATGATTATTTCGATTATGTGGACACTCACTAAACACAATGAAACAAGTAGTATTTGTGGATAACACATCTCTTATCGATAAATTACCCGTCACTTTCCAAAAAATAGCCGAGGTTCCAATTAAAAAGGAAGTTGAAATAGAACACAGAGATACAAATATTAAAAACCAGTATGATTTTATAAGAAACAAAAGTAAGAATTTACGAAGCAGGAGAAGGACAGAAGTCAATGGAATGAGGAAATTAAATTTATAATTGAATATGTTATTTCTTTGTGGGCATAAAGAAGATTTTATAGACATCTATAAAAAGTAAAACCAGTAATATATTCCAGGTGTATAATGATACATTCTTATGAAAATACAAGACATTATCATGGAAACAGAGGACAGAACATTACTTTCTGTCGCTTGATGTTGAAAAAAAAAACATAGCTGCATTGGAGATTTTATTATAAAAAATAAATGTTTGTATATTTTTCTTAGTGAATATTAAAAAGAAAAACTATACTGAATAAGAAAGCTCTAATATTTTTTAAAATGAAAGAGAAGCTCTTTTAACTGAGAGATAACTCCGGAAGTCTTACAGTTCATATTTGTTGAAGATAAACTTTTCAATAAAGAAAAAGTATTATTTTTTCACGTTGTCAGTTTATAATATTTTTTAATTGAATGATCATACGCATTCATAAACTGTGAATAACAGTATCTTATAAGTGAGAATTCTTTGTTTTAAAGCCTTTAGCTCGACAAAAAATCACTTTTTTTGTAATCTAAAAAAATATCATTGAAATTTCTCTAGAGATAATTTTAACTAAAGATAAATTTTTTTAAGAAATTATTACCCATGTCGTTTAGAATAGATTTTGAAGGTAGTTCAGAACTTGGTGATTTACATCTCGCCTCTAACAATTATTGCTTGATAGGGAGGGAGTCAGTCCAGTAACGCCATTAAAATTTATGTTAGAAAATGTTAGGGACTTGCCATTGTGAGCTACAATAAAGGTATATCAATGGTTGGGTCTACAGTGCATGGCAACAAAACATGGTCTACTCCTTCCACAAACCAAGACTGATCAAGAACTTTGCATAGAGAAAAAATTCACTTCAGAGGGGATGTGATGGTTAACGGATAGATGAAAGGTTAAATGCTATGGGAAAACGTTGTTCGTTTGCAAACGATAGTGTTTGTTATCATACTATGTTAGACATCGATAAAGCAACGGAAAGAGCACATCGCTCAAGTTCTTAAAGTACCGTGTACAGACAAAACATAGGAAAAGAAAACCTTTAGTAGGGACTTTTGCAGCCTTAAACAATCAGGGACTGTGCTTGTTCATCCAGAGAAATCAGGAACGTCAGAAAGAGATCCGAGCTTCTTGAGTAACACGTCTAGCAGGAACTAATCAATTCAGGGAAGTGCATTCTTATCGGGGGTGGGCTTGTTGTAAAATGATTGGGTGGCTTTGCTGGATTAAAAACCACAAATATAGACTGACAGGTGAGAGTGTTTTTGAGTTGGGGGGGACAATATTGATATTGAAGCCAAAAAAGCAAAGCATTATTGATTGATGTTGTTAATTAACTATGCTTATTTTTTTCAATAAAAATTTTATTTTTCTTCATGAGCATTATACTATCTGAGGGAGCGGGCCCTATTTTAACCGACATTTTTTGACCGAAAAAAAACTATCTTTGTTAAAAATTTCCTTGAATTGTCATTTTTACATCGAAGCAATGCTTCTCCACTTACCATTTTTTGATTTTACTACCCCTAAGATTGGTAAATAATTTTTTTGCAGTTCCTTGACAGTTGTATCCAAAGAAGAAATTAAAACTATATTTTGAAGGAAAGCTTGTAATTGACTATTTGTACTGCACATACTGTAATTATCAGATGATTTTGCATAGAAAAATTGACTCAGAAGTGGGAATAAGAGGTGCTTTAATTCAGGATGTGTGCATTAATCAAACGACGCTTTCGTTTTTCATTCTGTAGATTCCGTAGTAATAAAATAAAAAATAAAAATCTTAAAATCATGTACTTTTTGATGAGGAAAACAAAAAAATAGCTAACTATAATGGTGTTTGTGGGAGTTTCTAACAAAACAGTTATAAGAATAGCAAAAATTATAATTGAACACATTAAGATATATTTTAGAAACAATCCGATTAGACTGGAATGGCATTACAAACATATTCAAATTGACGATACGCAACGTAACAACAATTGTTAAGGTCACACAGGGAAGAAGTCAGTTCAATCAGATGTGGCATAACAAATGGTCGATTACAGGTGTATCCTTCTGCCAGTGGGTAGTGTTGAACGGATTACCTTATAGAATGCCAAAACAATATTCGTCATTTGAAAGGTTATAGAAGCGGGGTAGTATATACTACTGATGAGTTAAGGAATATTCATTAACTGATTCCTTCTGACAAGTATACCATTAAACAATAACACACAAATACTGCTTTGGTAGATCATTAACTGCGTATACTACACAAAAAGTAGAAAGTTTTAATAACAAGATAAAAACACACAAAAAGTGGGAACAGAAAAAATAGAAGTGATTTTCTTACTTTGTTTGTTTATTGATCTAATCCAAGAAGACTCTTTCAAAAATTACTTGAAATATTAAAAATTATGGTTTTAGTGTTATTCTTTTTTAAGACAAGGTGATAAAATTTATTCCTTGGTTTTAGAGGGGCGTGAAGTACACATGATAGATTTTGGGGTGTAGTAAAATACACTGATCCCAAATGTTAGTCTTGGTGCAAGGAAGTAAATCTAGTTTATTATGTTAATTTGTATTACTTTGTTACATCATATTCTATCTGTGGTCTTGTGATACAGTTAAAATTTTTAGAATCAAAAGTATAGTGTGTTAAACACGTTGATTTTGTGTTCATTAATTTTTTGAATCTTAGCAATAATGATCCCAAAAAGAATTGTTAGCAGAATACTAGACAGGGGATTGATGTGGAAAGAGCTCCTCTTGATGAGGACAGTATGATTTGGGTTTTAAATGAGGCACAAATAGAAAACTTACATTGTGCTATTAAAAATTTTAAATCTTATGATGAGATGCTAATAATTGAAGAATTAACTGAGCAATCATTAACAAATTAATCAAACTGATTTAAGCTTCAGACAAGACAGTTGAATTTAAAAAAACCAAAAATGCTACAAAGTTTTTAAGTTTTAATCAAGGTTTTATGCATTTTTTAGGAGCAAACATCCATCGTACAGCCTTAACCTTTGCTAATCCACAAGGAAGGAAATATATCACAGTATTCAAAAACAAACGGACAATCATGACGATTCTCTTAGCTTCAATGATATTTTGTCCTGCATATTGCTTCGTCTAAGATTTGTATTGTACAAGTTTATTAATTATTCTCGAATCTCCAAACAACTTCTTAATGGCTTTTACGTCATTGTCCTCACTACCCAAGCATTGCTCACGTGTGATTAGATGTTGACTGAAGCACCCTGGTACCAGAATTGAAAGCACTAATTTCTATAAGTTCCTGCTCTTCTATTTCTGCTAAAACTCCTTTTCTAACATGTCGTAGTCTTCTTCATCCTCACTGCTGGCGAAAAAAAAGATACCATACTTAAGAATTCTGATAACCTATCTTAGAAGGAAGCCTCCAGTTTAAATAACTAATGTACAACTCTGAAACTATCTTTTTTGTAGCTGAAAGTGCAACCTACAGTTTCATTGGGACTTATAAATTGGTGATGTTACAGTAAAATAAGGCAGGAACAAACAGAATGGGTAAATAAGGGTCAAAAAAAAAATAAAATTTAAGGAATAAAAAATTGTTTGATAATAGCAAATATTTTTAAAAACTTGTATTAATTTTGTAGGGGAGTTGGTTTTTTTAAAAATTCTAGATATTTTTGTGTTTCAGTTCCATTTCGGAATTCTTTCTTAAGCGTAAGCGTTGTTAATGACCAATAAAGTTTTAATTTAAACAGAGACAAAAATATCATAAAAATATGTTATTTATGCTAAACTAGATTTACAGATAAATAATAAAAAAATGGAATTATGGCTCTTGGAGGCTCTGATTGAAATTCATGTTAAAATACTTTTTGTTTTTTTTATTATTACTGATGGAAAGTATAGTTAAATATTAACCCTTAAATTTTTTCTCTACCTAATAAATGCGTAGTCCTCAACATTACAAAAATACATTTTAAAAATAGGTCTTATTAAAAAATGGGCAGCAGACAAGTAAAAACTTATGATTTTACTGATAGTTTACATCTTGCAGAGAAGATCACTTACAAAAGCTTTTTGCGATTTAAAATGTGGAAACTTAAATCCTTACAGGCTGTAGTTTGATATTTGTTTATGTCATAGGCCCGTTGAGGCTTGATCTGCAGCTAAAAATATTCGATTGCATTTTAAAAATATTTATTCATAATTTTCCTTACCTTCAATCCAAAACTGTAAGGTGGTATCTCCAAGCGTGAACAAATATTGTGTAGTTTAAATTGTTATTGAATTAGAGAGTCTCATTCTAGGGAGATATTATAATATATTTTAAGCCCAGAACTTTAAAATTCTAGGTTAATTAGCTCTCAAAGGAGTTATACAGGATATCCTTCTTGTGACAAAAACTGTTTAATAATTTTAGGCGGGATACATAGCCCAAAATATAATGTGTCTGCGGCGTATTTCCCCTAACCTCAAGAATCATTTTAAAATTTGCATATTCTTAAAACCTATTGCAAAATACCACTGAAATACATAAATCGATTGTTAGATATTTATTTCGAAAAATGGGGAAAAACGAATGAATAAATTTGTAGTTGGTTTACTACAAATATAACTTATTTTTTCTCTGTCAAAAAATATTATTTCTGAAGATTAGAAAATGATATGGTTTAAAGTTCTCAAAAATCAAGCAGTGGCAGACAGAAATTGTATCTGAAATCTTTGATAACCAAAGCGGACAAGGAATATACCCCTTGAGGAACACGAAACTAGCAGTTTTGTTAAAGATACGTTAGATGAAGAAAAATGAAAGTATTTCGGTGGAATTGATATAAACTTACTAACACCTCGAATAAAAATTTACTCTAATTGGTTATGAGTATTTTATAAAATATTTTGCTATATTTTATCAGCAAACACCAGGATGAATTCCTAGTTGAGTATTAAATCAACCCCTGTCAAAATATTTCAATCTAACATAGGTCTCTAAGGATGGAATAACTTCATATTTTTTTTCAAAGATACATAGTGGAGGCATGCTATCAGATCAAAAGGGAAATAAAGAACTTTTTTATATGTTTCTGTGGTATTCAATAACGAACTAGGCCAACATGATGAACTTTAGGATAAAGGACAACTTTTTTGATAGATAATGACCTAGCTTAGTCTTTTTGAGTCGCCAATTTAAATACGATTACTTGTTTAATTAAAGTATATTAATATTTTATATTTATGAGGTCATTGCCTAATTTTTTATTTAATGTCGTCCTATTTTTGATAGAAAAATAAAATTAGTGATCTTTTTCTGTCACAACATTCTATAATAATAAAAAAGTTAGTTTAGTCCTATGAAACTTTATCATTTGATTGGATTGCTTTTCAAGTGTGGTAGCGGCATTAATAATCTGGAATGTTAAAAGTGTTTTTTAAGGTTGCATTTGTCAATGCATTTAGCTGAAAAAAAGTACTTACAACATCATTACTTAAGTTCTACTTCTGAAATTTGACAGAAACTGAACCCAAAAACGCCCTCTCCTAATACAAATTATAAAGCTTTATGTTAATTTTCTAATTGAAAATGAAGCTATACTTACATAAGGGAAAAAATTTACCATAGAGGAAAAAAAAAAAATGTTCTATAGACTTTTTTAGAGTATAAAGTACACCCATATGATTTCTAATGAAATTCTTTTCGTTTTGCTCTGCTCTGTTTACTCAACATACAATTTTCAACGCATTCTACCAGCAAGCAACACAAGTTGTATCGAAAAAAAAAGAAATTGATCCTTCAATATGTGAAAAAACGATATGCTCGAGATGGGAATCAAAAAGGACATAACGAGCGTAACGAATTTCTATCAAATGTTGTCGAAAGAAAGAAATCGATCTATAGTATTATCTAACTTATCCTTTTTGAATGACAAGCATTTAATTGTGTATCTATAAATTTCGGCCTGTTAGAAAGATGGAACAAGAAAAAAAAAAATTATTGAGAAAGAATTAGAAAAGGCTAAGATGACTATGATTATAAGAACAAATGTATCAGGAGGAATATAGAGAAATCTAATCCCACACATTCTGTAATTTTTTTGAACAATACAAGAACCAACTTCTTACTAATTTAAGCGATGTTTGTTACCAAGAAAACAGATTTAAGAAAGCTCAAGTCCAAATCTGGGAATCACAAAGAAAAAGATCAAAAGAATTTGTGAAAGATGCTATTTCAAATATGATTGTGTATCAATCCGGAAATTACCATTATTTAATGGTTTTTATTTTAATTTGATAAAGTATATGAAGGATTTTAAGGTAAAAAAAATAAATGGACTTCGATTCTCAAGAAGCTATAATTCAGCCGAAAGTAATGTTAAAAATATAATTTTAGGACATTTATTTGATCTAGTGAAGGAGGTTGATGACAAGAAAAAAACCTGAAGATAAGAAACCTGGAGACCAAGGATTCCAACGAACAAGAAAAGCCTGAAGACAAGAAAACCTGAGACCAAGGATCCAAACAACAAAGAAAAACCGAAGAAGGGATAAGAAAACCTGAGCCTGAAGATCCTAACAAGAAAATAAAACATGAAGATAAGAAACATGAGACCGAGATACAAACAAGAAAGGAAAACCTGAGACCCAGATCAGTCTAACCTGAGGATTCCCAGCAGAGGGCATCTGAGACAGAACAAAGGAAATTCTGACTGTCTAAGGTCAATTTATAATTATATCTTCTTTACTAATCTTAAAATTTTAGAAAAGTAAAGAAATTGTTACTTATCAATAAAAAAAAATTGTTAATTTTTTTATATATCTAAATTTAAATTCGAGACAAAAATCAAGTGGCAGTGGACATTTTTGATAAATAAAAAAAGTATTTTAGTTTAATGAGGTCCTTCAATTATGTTGAGTTGGTAGTTTTTTAAATTTATCTTTAAGAAGACTGAATTAATAGTGAAGAGTAAATTAGTCATTTGTAAGGGAAATATACTTGTATCAAATAAGAAGCTTTGAATACAATTTTTTACTACAGTGTCGGGTATTTATATATTGCAAATATTTATGCCTTAATGTCTAGCTAAGTGATTATATGCCTAGTCGCCAAACAAACTTTAAGCCATGTCATAAGCTCAATAAATGAAACTTTGTTGCTTGAAAACAGCTTAAAAATGAACAATAAAAAAAAATAAGTTATTAATGAAATGGAGAATCAAGTAATCGATAATTTTACATATCCAATTATTCGTGTAATTTTTTTTAAAAGGTGCTTTTGAGTCGAAATAGTAATTTTTTAGGCGTTTCTAAAAAATGTTTTTTTTAAGAACTTAAAATCTAATGGTTATCTCGGACAGCGCTGAAGCTAAGTCACTAATTTAAGGTGTTTGCTCACTTTTAAATACATGGAAGAATATTTCTTGATGTCTTTTGAGAGGTTATCGTTGCTTCAGTCATTCAGCAACCAATAATCCGAGGAACTTTCTTGCAAATTAGATATGTAAACCTTATATGGGGTCTGGTCAATTTTAGGTGTAGGCGGGAAAAAAAAATGAGGGATTGTGTAATGATGCGGTATCAAATAAATAATCAAAAAGAACTTAAAAAGAACAATAAAAAAAATTTTAAAAAAGTAGTTCTCATTCCTTTATGAATCAACAACAAAATCCCAAAAATGCTAGGAGAATATATGTATTCTTTTAAAAATAAACTCCTTTTTCGATCAGACGATTTTTGAACGATGGTGAGGATGTGAAAGGGATTTTGAAAAACTCATTATACTGTGAAAAAAGGTTGTTCAAAATGATATAATTAAATCAAGGAAAAGGATGCTGAAAAGAAATTTTAATTGTAAAATCTGTTGCTCAACTAAATCAATAAAATGTGGAAACTATTTTATTAATATGGGTTTTTTAGTTGTATGAGCTTTTAACAATTAATTGTTTTATTTGTGGAAGATGAATATGTAAAAGATGTATATAGTACAGGCCTGATTCAACAACCAAGGTTGTTTCTTTTTGGGGCGCTGAGGAAAGCTTGACGAGATTTTGCGATGGGAGTTTTGATCGTGGTTGGAACCAATATTTTGAAATGGATCAGGTGCATTTTTCCGCCAAAAAGCAGATTCAATGGATTTTTTGTTCGCCATGGGCGAAAAAAATGTTTAAAAAAATAAAAAACAGTAAGAAATTTACAAAAAATGGGAACAAAATTAATCTCTTTAATTAATCAAAGTGAAAGTTGCGGATCCCCACAGCAGTGATCTTGATTTGACACCGTGTAAGAAAGACTGATTGCGTCACAGAGTCTGAACCATTGTTCAGAAAAAAGCTTAAATAAAGGCAGAAACAGAAAGAAAAAAGAGAGATGAAAAGAAACAAACCACTACATCAAGACTCCAGACTACCACGCAGAAACTAAATAACCACAAACGAGCTACTAAGCCTAAACCCAATCTAGTTAAATGAAAATTTTACTCAAATCTTGTTGAGCCGTATTTCTCCTTAGGATACGTCAGAGTATTTTAAATATGTAATCTGAATGTCGATTATAAATTTTCAGATAAATTCGTCCAAGAAAACTGTCTTTTCTTCCGTTTTTATTCCTTTTTCTTTATTTAGTTTCATCTCATTATGAATGCTTCGATGGCTTGAGTCTCGTGCCTGGTTGTGACGGTCGATAAATTACTCTTGTGACAGATGTATAGTGATAATATCTCGCGCATTAGTCGCCCGTGGGACTTGTACTCGTCAGTCCATATTGTACTTCCTTTTTCAACATTTTCTATGATAATAAAATATTGTATCGGTCTTTTTGTCAGGAATCAATAAAACAGCAAAGGCATTAGAATTCTATTTTCAACTTCACTATACAAGAGCGTTCCGTTTTTATTCTTGGTGATCTACACTTATGTACCTTCAACCTGGATTTAAAACTGGTTCATCTATTTCAATTAAAGAACTGGGCCCTTTAGCTTATTTTCTTTTATCGTATGTAAACTTACTATTCATAAAAATTACTTATAAGTTCATCAAGCAATGTTCATTCCAGTACAAACGCTACCTGAGCCGTATATAGACCATCTTAGTAAGACTTATGAATTGCAATATGGTGAGATTACATCATTGAAAAAGATACCTTTTCTTATTGAAAACCCCTAACTCTGGGCTTATACAGTTTTGGTATAAGATCTCCAACAACATTTCCTTAGATGCTTATATTTTTTTCGGTCCGGGAACATTACAATTATCGCATTTTTAAATCTGTTTAAGAGTGTAAATCTCTAAAGACCTAGGTAGATCAAAGATATTCATTTCTTAGTCATTCTATTTATATTTCATACAATGACATTTTTTTTGGATCATAAATTTTTAAGAAAAATAAAAAAAACATTTTTCGCCCAAAACGATATCAGATCATATTAAAGATCTAAGAAATCTGCTTCTTTTAAAAAGTTTAAAAAAAGTGTGATCATTGTGATGTTTTTGTGGCCAGAGAAAAATTACAGCAATCTAGAGAGGATATTGTGTGGAGGGTGTGTGTGTTTGATTACAAATTATGTGTTAAGTAATAGAGTAGGCTCTAATGAGAAAGTTTACTTTTTGATGAATAAATTACCCTTATTCAAAATTTTTAAAATTTACTTAAATGGCGGTTAACACACCCAAGTATCGATATGCAAGGGATAGATATCGATAACAGGATCTATAGGAAAATAATTATAAGGGTTTGCAGAATCGTTAAGCTGCATGATAAAAGAAAGGATAGTTAGGAGGCCTGGAGTCTTGATCGAGATAGATTGCTTTAGCATTTTGAACCATAAGGCAAGGGCAACCCGAGGAAGATCTTCAACCAACAACAACCAGTGCTCTTAGCCTTGTTGAGATGGCAGATAAAATTACTAAAGACCTTTTGTGCATCATTCCACTGAAACCCCCGTTCTATAATTCCTTTAATCATAATAACGTCAAGAAAAATAGCAGTGGTCTATGAAAGATGAACATAAATCGTACAAAGGACTCGATGTTTTAGGATATTCACATCGATACTGTATGCCATAAAAAAGGGTGCTCCTTAACCTGGTACGGCAATACATTTTTAAATTAACTCCAAGCCCCCCCCGTTATGAGGACTTTAAAGAAAAAAAATAAATCCGTTTACGAAAATGGAGAAGCAGTCAAATTTTTAGTTGAAAAAGGATGATATCGAAAGACAGAGTTTACTTGTGTACACCACGCCGGCTCTAGATGGGGAAAGTATTATTTCAGTAATGAAAATAAGTGTTTTTGGTAGAGAAGGTAAAGAAACGGTGATTTATAGATGCAGAAAAAGAGGATGCAGAAAGATAGTATCTATTTTAAAAGACACAATTTTTGAAAAAATAAGTTGAATAGCTACCCTTTTGCTTGATCTTAATCTTTATATATACCGTATGTAAAGAAAAAACGCAAAATGAGAAAAAACAAGCTATGTTACCTTTTACATTCATTTTTAACGCGTAATAATATCGTATCTAAAAATTGAACATCTTATACAGCTATATTTTCTTGTTCTTTTTGAAGAAGCAGTAAATCAATCAATTTATTATTAATTAAACTTTTTTTAAATAAAAAAGTGCACAAAAATTTGAAAATACCGCCAAAACTGCAAAAATAACCCATATGGATACAATTTGAGGAAATGAAAGAGCGGCAAATTTTAGCTCTATGTGAGCAAAGATACACATATACAAGATGCCCGAAACTTTAAACTAAGGTATACCACTGTCTCCAGAGTGTGCAAAGAAGTATAAAGATCACCATAATTTTTCTCATAAATGTGGTAAGGTCGTTTTAAAAAAGTATACAATTCTATTCTTAGTTGTTTTGTTTCTGAAAACAGTAAAAAACTCTAAAATTTCACTAAGAAACTTAAATACATCGTTGAAAGATAAGTGTTGGAATAGATATAGTCATACAAACTATTAAAAAAATATCGGAATGACCTACATTTATTTGCTTTTTCTACTTAAAAGAGACATTTCTGAAAGCCCAGCCTATTTTAGCACGATATCAAATATCAGAAGATTGGATCATGATGTCAGAAGAGAAACAAAAGCTGATTATATTTAGTGACGCCTCTAAATTTAATCTGTTTGACACTGACGAAAGGTTCTGGTCGTCGAGAACCTGGGAAAGGTCTGTTTCGAAAAAAACTTGTTACCCATTAAATTTGGAGAGAGGGGGGGAGTAATGGTGTGGGGCTGTTTCTCATATCATGGTTGGGGAGACTTGTAGTTATGAGGCAAAGATGGACCGCAATTACATACGCAATATTTAGCGGAAAATTCTTAAAATTTCAGCTGATGAAATGGGCTTCTTACCTGAATTTATTTTTCAACAAGACAACGACCCAAAACACACTTCTTCCCTAGTAGAAGATTTTTGAAACAAATAATATTAAAACATTGAAGTGGCCAGCGCAATCTCCTGATATGAACCCTATAGAACATCTTTGGGCATTTATTAAGGAAAACATTATAAAAATCCTCCAAAAAACTTAATGGAATTGAAACTAGAATTACGGAGGAATGGACTCAAATTCCGCTAGAATTATGCCAAAAAACTCTCTTTGAGTTTAAAAAAAAGGGCTTAGCAGTTTATGGAACAAAAGGAACCCATACGAAGTATTAAATTTTTTTTGCATTTTTTTCTTTACAAAAAGTTTAATTTATTAAACAATATCATTTGCCCTCCTCAACAACAACTAGACTGAAAATATGCTGATAAATAACTTACTTGTTTATCTCTATATTATTTACGCTAGAAATTGGATATAAAGAAAAATAAGAACACTTTTCTAATTTTGCGGGTTTTTCTTTACATACTGTATATACCCACAATACATCTAACTGGGCTTTCATTCAGCTTCTTAGAAAATTTTAGAATAAACTTTTATTCTTATTAAACGAAGTTTTTGGAATGGCATCAAGAGAATTTTTGGTGCACGATAGGAGAAGAAAATCTGGATAATGGTAAAGTGGGAAAATGAGTTCAGGTGAATGAGATAGCTATAGTTCGAGGTCGTCTGCTACTGAATTCTTTTACTTTACTGGACGAGATAGTAAATGTTGTTTGACTATAGGTGGTGTCATGACATGGCATGACGTCATTGTTTACTTAATTAGTTTTAAATTAAATCTAAAATTTTTTTTATAATTTTAATCTAAAATAAATGAAACCCCTATTTTAATTTATAAATACATTAAAAGTGATTCTGAGTTAATTTATAGTAAAATTAAATTTAATTTAGCTAAAACTATTTAAGTAACAATGATCCCCAAGGAGAGAGATTTATGAAAACAACTTTTCCAATAAAGGTTTTTACTCACAACATAACAGGTGGTGTTGAGAAGATGCCGAAAATAGTTTTAACGTAAGTTATCTGTAACAGAAGAATCCCAACTAGGTGATGCTTGGGACGAAATATTGAGTCTGGCTCCATTCTTATATCGGATGGACACCCAAGTTATCCGAGAAGTGCAGATGTTTGTGGATTTTCACAGATCGTGGTAAATCATTCGATGGGATTTACCACTGAAAATGGTGATCGTACAAACAACATTGAAAATTTGTGGTCCTATCTAAAGACAATGATGAGAGCTAGGCAAGGATTTTATATGAAAATTGGGGAAGAATTTATAACAGAATTTCTTTTTGAAAAAATATTTATGCGAAAATAATCCAGCTTCTATAGAGAATGCCTTCATTCTATTATTAAAAAAAAATTTCTATTTTGGGTTAGAAAGGTATGAAGGTACAAGAGGTAATGAAAGCGAAAATCTTTCCGAAACTCAGAAATTTGTTACTATAAGCATATTTTAGAGTGATAATTTTTTTTTTTGATTTTTAAGTTTTAAGCGCATGTAGGGCGTAAAGGTAAGGAGCATCTAAAAAAGAGTTTATTAATTACAGGATGGTGTTATACTCTTTAAGCCAGTTGATATTAGAAATTAAAAGAAGGAAGGTAATAAGAGCAGAGAAGCGTTCTGATTTTTTGGATAAATTTGTTTGAAAATTCAAATCGAGACTTCCAAAGGAATATTAAAATACTTTTGTTGCCAGCAGGCTGATCAACTGGAGATGTTGAAGAATTGAAGACTTTTTAGATTTCATTCTATTTATTTATGTTGGGGGGGTTTTAACCCCTGGTAATTAAATGACTTACATGGTGAACACAGAGAAAAGTGGGGAAACAAGTGAGGTCCGGGTCAAGTGGCCAGAAAGTTGTTACAAGAAGCAAGAGAGTGAAAGCAAGTGTGATAATTTTTTTTGCAGAGAGTGAGAGGTGGTTAAGCACAGCGCAGGTAGCTAGGGTTTTATGTGGAACTGCAGGACTTTGTTATTGAAAAAAATAATTTAGTAGAAAAAAAATTAAATGGGATGAAATAATTAGAGAGTTGGAGGAGTTGTTGGAGGAAGAGGATAAAGAGAGGGATGAGAGTGCTAAGATGCAAGAGAGGAGGGAGATTATAGAGGGATAAAGTGTGAGATCGGAAAGGAGAGAAATGAAGAAGAAGCCACCAGAAGAAGGAGCTTACGAGGTACGAGTTTCAGGAAACACGTGAGAAAATGTTTGTAGGTTGAAAATTGGTCATATATCAAGAAACTGTGGGTTTAGAAAGGATAAATCGGAGAAGTTAGAGAATATTAATAAAAAAGTTGAATATTAATTCTTATGTACTGTAACAGGGTTTTGAAAATGAGAATGTTAAAAGGACAAGAAAAGTGGAAAATTTGGAGAATTTGATAAGGAAATATCCGGAGGTTCTTGGGAATGATATCGGAAGGTGTATATAAAACAGGAGAGAAGTGTTATATGAGAAACTGAGAGGGAAGTAAGTGGTAAGGAAATGGCCATAAATGTACCACAGAGCCTAAAGTTAAAAGCTTATGATTATTTAAAGGACCTTGAGAAAAGGGGGGTATTATAAAAAAGTCTAGGTCGGATTGGAGGAACCCTATTAGAGGTTAGAGAAACCAATGGTGGTGATGTAAGAATTATGAGCAATCTTATAGGAACTTATGAGCTAGTTGAAAATGATAGGATCCGTATAATTTGCCAAAATAATTAGGGATGTGATTAGATCTACTTAAGGATCAGAATATTTACTGTTTAGAGATTTGAAGGAAGGTTTTTACCATATAGAGATAGAGGATCACACAAGTCCAAGACGTCTTTTTGAGTTTGATGGTACCATATATGAGTGGAACAGTATGGTAATGGGGTTTAAGAATCACCTCCAGATTATGCAAAGGACGATGAATAATATTTTGGATGGTTTAAGAGGGAAAGGTGTTGAGGTCTACATGGATGGATGTGTTGTAATTCATTCAAAAGAAATGCGAACATAAAATGTCCTGTGTAAGAGAGGTGTTGGAAAGATTTAAAGTGTATGGACTGAGAATAAATCCGAAAAAAAAAAAAAAAAAAAAAAAAAAAAAACAAAAAAAAATTTACAATATCAACAAGGGAATGGGAACGTTTTAGGAGTAATTGTAAATGGTTATATTATGAGCCCATCTGAATTAAGCGTAATGAGGCGCTGTTGTATAAAAGACCCTGGGTGTATAAAAGATTTGAGAAGATTTTAGGACTAGCTGGGTTGGTTTAGAGACTTTATTGGAAATTAACGTCGATGTTAACTGAAAATCTCACAAAAGCACTTGAAGAAAAATAAAAATGGATTTGGGGGTCATAGAGATGAGGAAGAATTATAAAAGTAAAAGAAGAGTTTGCGTATATGAGAAAAGAGAACTACAGATACCAACATAGTAAGTGAGTTCAACTGCGAACAGAATGGGCATGTGCATACAGGAATAGAGCAGCAATTTTCTTCAGAACAATATAGATAGGTAAGTGGATGCCAACAATGGGCTTCAAAGAAACTAACACCAACTGAGCGAAGATATGGAATTTCTGAAAAGGAGATGTTGGCAGTAGTTTGGGGTATAAAGAAGGTTCGAGTACGAGTTGAGAGGTAGAAAGATTTCACTTGATGACAGACCATAAGGCATTAGAAGAGATAAGGAATAAGCCTTTTTTTAATAATAATAGAATAAATAGGTGGATCGAAAAGATCCAAGAATTCGATTTTAGTTTAGAATATGTTAAGGTGAGCTTTGACTGACGTAGATGCTAAGCAGACAGTACCAAAATGAAAAACTGAAATTGAAGCACGAAGGGATTTAAAAAAATACAGAAGCAGAAAGAAGGCAGAGAGAAAAACACTTAAAGCGGGTTTGGAAGGAAAAAAGTTTGGGAATTTTCAATCGGGAAAGAGAGCAATGTCCCCCTGAGGGTTGAAAAGAGAGATGAATTAATCAAGGACACACATAATGAAACTAAATCACAGGGTGTGGAAAAGTACTTACCACAAGATTAAACAAGAATAGTATTGGCCGTGAATGAAGGACCATATTACAAAGGAATTGAAGAATGTAGCATTTGCAGATTAATAATAGAAAGGAAGGATGCCCAGAATTATGCAACAAGTAGAATGGGTAGAAATTGGATTGATATAGTGGAAGTAGGAGAACCTAAAAGTAGTAACTAGTGGGTATCGACTATTATACGAGAATTTATATGGACGCATCTTGAAATCAATAAACGAGTATTAATGTCATTGAAACAATGGAAAAAAACTGTTTTGAGAGTTGTTGGATTCCGGAAGAAATCATAACATAAGTGATAATGCAAAGGAGTTTAGTAGTAGTGAATTTTTCTAAGTGGTGCTTTGACAATGAGATCGTCATAGAAAAGTGAGTGTTAAATACATGTAGCAAATGGAAGAATTGAAAGAGCTATTAGATCATAAGAGAAGCTTTAGTAAAAGAAGGAGATTGTGAATTGGAGAATAGCATAAGGAACCTAAAAAGGATACACATGAGTTTTACACAATAGTGCAATTAGTGTCCGCGCCAAAAGAAGCGGCAGAAGAGGCAACAAGTAATGAAATTTTAAAAAAAATGGAGAACAGTAGAGAGGGTAGATACGCAGATAATTTTAGGAAAAGGAAACGGGAAAGTGTTTATTAATGGACAGCAGGTGAGAATGCAAAGCGTGAAAATTTAGGGAATAGAGCAAAAGAATTAAAAGGGATATTACTGAGTTAGATAGTATTGGAGAAGGTGTGTGAGAATTGACTCATATCTAGTAAAAACAGTGACGGTAGATTAGTGAAAAAGAGACATTTTGATTTGAAGGCTTTGAGGATTGTGAAAAGTGAGAGTACCGTCTAAGGAGGGGATGTTGGGTATTTAACCCCTAGTAAATAAATGACTTACATTAATAATTTCTTTATAGTTTTATAAGAGATCTAAAACATATAAGTTTCATAAAGGTTCAGATCTGATTTGAAGGAGTTTCAGCCTGACTATTGGTTGCTGAATGACTGACTGGCAACAACTTTAATAACAAAAAAACTGAAGAATAAAGAAAATTATATGTTTGTTTTTGTTTAATTTATTTCAATTTTTATTTACACATTTTTTCGCCCAATGGGCAAAAAAAATACGCTTGATCCGAAAACTCCGTTCAAGGGAGTAAAAAATGGATTGATTTTACTTGGATTAGTCGTCTACAGATACAATATAAGTGTGCATGAGTCACAAAGAAGTCCTCTTTTTCTTTATTTTAAAACAGAGATGTGACACTTTCCGTTTCTCATACCATGAAATGATATTTTACATTTGTCAAAAGATCACGAGGAAGCAAAAATAAATTAGAAAGAGAGATGAAACAAGATTCATGATAAGAATGAAAAATTTCACTTTTTAAATGGGGGATCATGTCATAGTAAAAAAGATGCGACACAGACACTAAAACATAGAATAAAAGTTAGAATATTTTAAATGGTCCCTTCATAGTGCAAGCTTTTTTAGAAATGATACTGGTTTTTGAAATAAGATGAAAGGGAATTAAAGTATCAAAAAAGCAGGTGTGTGTAAACGTATATAAATAAAAGTTTATCAATTTTCTTTTTTTACCTATAGAACAAACAATTTATAATGATTTTACTTTTGTTTTTTTTTTTATGTATTTCAGTAATTTTATTTTTGATTATTAAAATTTTTAATCTAATTTTTGTGTGCTGCGAATAAACGCGTTTTCATTAAAATTTGCAATTTTCTTAACTTCTTACCCTTTTACAGCTTACAACTACATTAATTAATATGTGGGTAAGTTATTCATATACATTATGTTATTAAGGCTGAACCTGAACACTGTTTTGACCCCCATTTTTACTCATGATTCCAAACTTTTACTCGTGATTCTAAATTTTTACTCAAAAATATATAAAAAAATTCCAAGCTTTTACTCATGATTCCAAAGAATAAAAAAAACTTTGTTATGGAAAACTGGTAAATTAAAGCTGGTGAGTCAACATTTAATGCTCTTTATGGCATTTAAATTGTGTGATACAAGGTGAGGAGACAAGAACAAGCATATTATTGTTGTAAACATAAGAGTAAATTTACACGCATCGCTAAGATTCGTACGACTTATGAACAAAAATTGTTTATCTAATTAAGTTTTTTTAGTTATGGTGAGGCATTCTGATAGATGCTTTACTTATAATGCATCGAAAAGTTTTACCGATCAAGATGGAAAGATTATAGAAGACATAAAAAATATCACGATGCTGGCTTACTAGAGCCGTGATATCTTAATAATTTTTAAAAAAAGACTTTTTAGAGGTAAAAATTAAGCGATTTTACAATGTTTATCTCGTGAAAAGAAAAAAAATTAAAATTAATCAAAATAACTTTACCCTTGGGGATCTCACTGAAATTTGTTTTAAACTTACTGAAAGAAATAATGATGAAAACTCCATTTAATTTTGGCTTATGAAATCAATCCATAGAGTATCTTGTTTACAACACATGAAGTACTAATTAAGCAGGTAGGAATAAGTGAAACACACATATCATTTGGACGCCACTTATAAACTGAATATATATGGATTTCCATGTTATTATATGGTATTTCGATACAAACAGAAAATTTCTTTGTACTGCGATATGCATTTCACAACAATTCGAGATGCACATACTTATAGATGGATTATTAATCATCTTTTATCTTCTTCTGAAGCATGGAGCAGAATTTAATCCTAAAAAAAACTTCATTGCAGATAATGCTCCTCATATATCTGCAGCTTTTGCTCTTACGGTAATGGATGTTAGACATCATGTGGGCTCATATAAATAGGCTCTGAATGGCCTCATTGAATAAACTCGAGAAAGTCTATCGGACTGATGCAAAGAGAGAAATTACTTTCTCTCGCAAGCTTTGTACATCTAGAAGAGATATTTGAGTTTAGGCAATAAATTTATTTTTGCAAAAATATAATCAACCAATTTCCGCAAACTGAGTCCTTTCCTATCCTCCTCAATCAGTTTAAAGCTCATTATGTGGATCAGAATCTAAACTGTATGAAACATACGATGTATTCATGCCAAGCACAAACAATGCATTAGAGAGGTTAATCTACAATAAAGGATAAGTATGTTGATTGGACAAGTGTTATTTTTCAAGAGAAGATTTTGTCGATTTATGTTTTTAACAATCTAAATGAATTTAAAACTAAAACCTAGTATGACAAAATTTTATACACGCTAGAAGAGATATCTGATGAAATTTATAATTTATTATTGATTAAGAAGAAAAAGATATTAATATTTTTTTATGCCATAAGATATGCAATAATAGAGACTTTGATTACATTAAGGAGAAATTTTTTAAGTGATTTTCAACATTTAGAGAATCCTATGAATTTTATTCCAGCTTCATATTCTCTTAGCATCTATAACAGTGTTAAAAATTGGAAGTATATAATATGTTCATGCTTTGATTTTGCAAAAAAGAAAAAATGCACGCATTTTTTTTCCTATCTAATTCTACACAATAACTTAAGCCTAGTCGAAATATCTATTATAAGTTCGAAAAAACCTAGAAGAGAAGAAAACCACATGTGATCAAGAAATTCTGCACTAAATAAAGAATGAGTTTAATTTAATATTGGTAATTGTTTTAATCGTTATTTCTCTGCTATAAAAACAAATGAGGCTTGGCCCGAAAAGAACCTCTTAAAAGTCTAACTTAAACATTTGAAATATAAGATAATCTAAGTTTACCTCGTTATGAGACTTGCAATTTTAAAATTAGTGAATTTTAATCTTATTTCATGTTCTTTGTTGAAATTTTATAGTCATTTAAATTCTTTGGAATCATGGGTAAAAGCTGAATTTTTTTTATATATTTTGAGTAAAAAATGGGGGTAAAAGACTTGACTTTTATTAAATACCCTTAACCTAGCATAGCTTAACACTTGTATTATACTTAAATTATTTTATTGTTGTGCTTAATTAGAACTGGTTCTTCATATGAAATTCGACGCTGTCCGCCGCTATTACGCACGCTCGCGACAATAAATGAATTATTTAATTTTAAAAGTCTCCAACATCTCCAGTTGACATGCCCTGCGGACAACATGACTCATCGTTTCAAATTTAAGCAATAACTTTTTTTAATAAAGTGTTTCTTCAGAATATTTTTTTTCAATCATAAACATTTAGCTATATGAATGAACTTTGCAAGTTTTTAATTTACTTTTTTTGCAAATGAAACAGAACTTAAACTAAAACTTTTAAACATCCTAGTCACTCCGTATATTTGGGGCTGAAGGTTGTTTAAAGTGCAATCACAAATCCTTTTAAGTGAAGTTTAATGAAAAAATATGGAGTTAGAACGATTTTTTAAATGTCGGTGGGTGTGCTAAGATGTTTTTAGGTCGAGTGTTCCAATTGGTTTTTCATGTCAGTAGATGGTAACCCTTGCTCCTGGCTTTAAGGAAGCTGATTATCTTTTTTATTTTGTTTTTTTTTGCTATCACAGTTCTTTTAAAATGGCTAGAATCATTTAGGTTTTAAAGATAATTTGGAGACTATCCAATTGGGTTTACGGCAGGGCTATTACTATTACTCACATAATTTTATACCTGGGGTTTTTTGTATTTTACCTACAGCAATCGATGTTTTTTAAGGACGACCTCTTTTTATGGCTTCTCTATAATAAGTGTGTTCTAACTACCAATATATTCCGCCCCTTTCTTTTCTTCCTCTTTTTTTTTCTTTATCACAAAAACAATGAAAAAAGAAGAAAATTTGTCGAAAGTTGTTAAAATGCACTTCTTATAACTTTATTTCCACAATCCTCTATTTAATCGTAATTGTTATTATTTCATCATTAACTACTTTTTATTTTAGAACTATTTTTTTCATGGACTTTTTTTCATAAAACAAGTTTCAATTACTTTTAACTTAAACTTTTACCGATTTACTTTGGGAAAAAAACGACTTCTATTGCTTTTTTTTTTGTTATGTCCCTTGATATATTCCTCTCATATTCCTTTATTACTTGATCTTCCTCCTATTAAGTTATTATAGTTTCTTCTCCAGTCGCTTTTTTCGCCCTTCTTAATATTCTTGTCAAATGGATATTTTTCGATTTTTATTCAAAATCCTAAAAATAAAAATCCACGATTTTTAACTAATTCTTAGTTAAGTTTCCCATGATTAAAAACAAAATTATTTAAGAAATTGTAATTAAGAAATGTTATTGGTTTAGGGTTGATAATCATAATACAACTCGTGGCCAAAAAAAAAGTGCACAAATCAAAAAATGCCCATAAAGTATCCTAGCTTGTCTTATAGATTTTAATAAACTTCATATGTACATAGTAATGAAAAAGCAACTTAAACATGTTATTGTGCTTATTTAACATTAAAATGAAGAGTTTTAAAATCTATATTAATTTTTAAAATAAAAAAAGGTGGCCAAAAAAAAAGTGCACAAATCAAAAAATGCCCATAAAGTATCATAGATGTCTGATAGATTTTAATAAACTTCATATGTACATAGTAATGAAAAAGCAACTTAAAAAAAATGTTTATTTTGCTTTTTAACATTAAAATGAGAGTTAAAATCCTAATCTTAATTTTTAAAATAAAACAGTTGGCCAAAAAAAAAGTGCCAAATTTGAATACCGGAGTATTGTCCTCCTTTTGCCTTAAACTGCCTCTTTTTTTGCTTGTACTATTTTTATAAGACTTTTTATATATTCATTAGGTAAATTTTGCATATTTGTTTAACTTTATTGGGCTAAATAAATCCCTTTTTAGATTTAATATTGTTTTTTTTAGTTTCCACAATGTTTCATAAAGACCATAAATTTTCAAAATGGATTTAAGTCTGGTGATTGTGCAGGCTATTTTAATAGATTAATGCTATTAATTTCAAAAAAATCTAATGTATGTTTGGCTTTATTGCAAGGAGCATTATCTTGTTAGAAAAAAAATTCAATGTACCTCGCATATTATCTATCACATCAAATAAATTTTCAGATAAAATACGAGTATATCCATATCTATCCAATGTTGTGTCTATACAATTACCATTTTGTCCTATACCTTCATATGTGATACATCCCAACACCATTATTCCACTTGTCCATATTTATACTTTCCAATAATACTACTTGATTTATAACGTGTACCGGATAGACGACGTATTCTTTGTGCTTTTGCGTTCCGTCATCTCCATCTACTCAAAACGACATTCATCGCTGAAAAATTTCTTCTTTGAATTTATTGGCCAGACCACATTTACCATTTTTTCATCTTTCAAATCTTTCATTTTTATGCTTTTTTTTTTGTGAGCATTGGTTTTAAAGCAGAGACTTTGGATTCAAAACCACTATTTAACAAGCCATACTACTGATAGAATCCTTTCTAGATATATCTATTTTCTCTATCTCTTGCATTTCATTAGCAATTCTTTTTGCAGAAATTTTATTATAGATTCTATTTTTTTTAAAACCTGCCTTCTTTGAGCGAGTTAAGGAAAGGGGGGTTTCAGAACCAATTTTTCTTTAAAATCTCCTCTCTCGTTAATACTCTTAATGATACTATAGTATACATGCGGAGATATGTCAATATTTTTTAGAATTTCTTTACCGGCATATTCATATCATAAAGTCTTATAACTTCAATTCGTCTTTTCTCAAAGTCTTTTGCAAGTCATATTAAGGGCAAAAATTAGGTTTTTAAAATTTTAGTCTAAAAAACCTGGAAAAAATTTTGTGCATTTTTTTTAATAAAGGACAAAAAATAGCTTTTAATTCCTTATAATAAGTTATGACTAAAAACAAGAAATATGTTTTAGTTAAAATTTTATAATTTTAATGCGTATAGAATTTACTAGTCGATAAAAAAATTTCTGATACTTTATAAGCATTTTTTGATTTGTGCACTTTTTTTTTTTTTTTTTGGCCTCGAGTGTATAAAAATTATCATCTTTTTTTTTTGTGCCACAGGTACGGTGAAATATGTCATAGCGACTCTGATGGGTGAACTTTGGTTTAGTCCCACTCGAGTATTTTGAGATTCCTACTCATTAAAACCCCCTGATTTTAAGTAGCCTTTTATCATACCCACCTGGGCTTGATTCCGGGAAGAACGTTTTCCTAGCCTTGCCCTACTCCATTCCGAACATGTAGATCCACAGTAGACAGTATTAACGGGCGTAGTTAGTTGACGCCGGGGAGAGAGCATCATCGTGCTGGTATATTTTTGACCCATATCTTCCACTGATTGGCAAGCACAACCTCTTAACACATACCACTCACTAAGGATTGGACTCAAGTCTCCCACTGTTTCGAGCGGTGTGCGCAGTCTTCCGACAGGTCATATCCGCTTGACCTTTCACTTACTTAGTCTAAGCTCTCCTTCGGAATACTATTCAAGTCCCACCTTGAAAGTTTTGAGTTCACGCGGGATTTGAACTCGCAACGCATTAATCCTCTCTCGACTGGAAGCTCTCTACTGAGCTGCTGGGAAAGTAAAAAATCGTTCAGTATTTCTTGTACTTGTCAATTATTTATTTTCCTGTTGCGACTAAGCATATTTAATAGTATAAAAATTAAGGGCATACATATTTTTAAATATATAAATACTCAACAGTTCCACCAATTCGATTTTTGTCTAAGTCTAAGTTTAAAAAAAACAATTAAAACCCATTACTGATAAACCACCCATGGATCTGTGTGAATATATGACCTCTTTTGTATTAAGAAAGCCGGCCAATAGAGTTGTATCCGCTGGTTATCTAAATTAAGCCTTTTTTTCCTTCTCAGAAAATATTACAACTCACACGCCTTTTAATATTACAAAATCTCAGTATTTACCTAAAGATGAATTATATTTTTTTTATCCTTCAAAGAAAGTAGTGGCTTACGAAATATTTTTCCATTTTTAGCTTCCCATCATTTTTAAGAATTCTTGTAATTGTGCTTTAATGAACGTAATAGCTATTTTAGACTTTTTTTATCAGCTGTAAGATGTTTCTACCACCACAAGGCTAATAATGCATTATTTTAAATCTTACTCTGATAGAAAGTTTTTTTTGGCCTTCTCGATGACTTATTTTTTCCATAGTTGTAGGATTATTGATAACACATCTTGATCTCTTTATTTCAGGCTTATTTTTGAAAATTAATTTTTTTGTCTTTTCATCAGTAAAATAATAGATTTTTCAGATTTAGTAAGAAAGATGCTTTAACACTTATAATGAGGGGTTAAATTGAGATCATTTTTTAGAGGAGGGGGTGGACCGCCAATCCCTAAATGTCTTAAGATTTTGAAACACTTTTTTTTTTAATATTATTATTATAGGCAACATGAAAAATGTCTAAAAGCATAAAGAACTTATAAATATAGCCTCACAATCTGTATTAAATAACAAAAACATTTAGTTTTTTAGAAAAAAGGTGGTGTCTTATGATTTTGCATCGTACTGTAAAAGAATGTCAAATATTTTTCTAATATAATCAAATCAATCTATCATGAAAAATAGAGATAATAAAAGCTTACATAAATCCTTCAAAATTTTAGGTTACTAAAAAAATGTTATCTTTTCAATTCTTAAACTAAATTCATACTATACCCACATTAAATTAAAAATAAAATGTCTTGTTCCATAAGGAGATTAAGAGGTTAAGAGCTCCTTTTTTGTGTAATCAACTAGACACTGGTCATATGATAATAAGATTTAGAAAGATCTTTTTTAAAAATTGTTTTTGCCAGTTTAAAAACATATGCTGCTTTAATTAAATTATATATTTCTAATTAAAAATAAAATCTTTTAGACAGTTATTCTCAACTTTTTTGATCACACAGTCCTCTTTCTCTTTTAATTTTTTTTCTTCGGCCCCTATTTTGTCAAAAATTATTTTTGCGAACCTTATTAGGAATTATTGCATTGCATGCGATTTTTTGGTTGAAATATTTTTCTCGAGCCCCAAGGTTGCACAATGTAGATACCACGACAAAAACTTTTTAATTAAAGAATCCTTATATTAGAATCTAAACTTTATTGATGTAGATTGGCTGCCCTTCTTCTCAAAAATATTAAATATACAAAATTTTTAGTAAATTTATAAAAAAAAAGAAATGATTAAAAGAGTTGTGAACCAATAAAGGTACACTATTTTATGTGGTGTACACCACACCACCACTGTTAGACGTTTCTTATAGGAAATTATAAATCTCGACCACAAAAAAATCGAAATAATTCGTATCACCTTTAGTAAATTAATATACTTCGAAAAATCTAAAAGGAAGATATTGTAAAAAAAAAAAAATTAAAATGACTTTCAAATTAAGCTCTGATAAATTGTATTAGTCATATTCTGAGTTTAATAAAACTACGTGTGATTACTCATCTAACCAGTTAGCATGTGGTTTAATTTAAATAGAAACTTCGCTCCTAGAAAAAGCTACTCATAGGACATGGGCTTCAAAACCTTTAAATAGGATTTTTACATCTTGTATTTTAAAATTTTAAATTTATTCTTTCTAGGATAAATTAACGACTAAAATATATTTTTATTAGAGCCCTACTATGAAACAAACGTGATAAGCATTGTGTCTTTAGTCGCATAGGTTTTTGCTCATAGTGTATTATTTTATTAGGATTATGAGAAAAGAGCTTGTTAAATCATCGAAAGATACAAAGATTGAAAATACTGAGAATGAAGTAAGTGATTTTATGGATATAATCAGATTTAAAGGAGAAAACTGATGATGATTCTAGCAAGAGCCATGATGTAGAAATTCAGGGAACTGATGATTAAGCTAAGAAAGCATCGCAATGTAAGGTAAAAAAGGTGGTAAATCTACTCCTAAAAAGAAAGCTGGATCATTTGAGGAAAATATGATTAAGAATCTAAAAATGCTATATACAAGAAAATTTATCTTAATCAGATTGCTGATGAATTAGAATGATGATACTACTCTTATTTGCTTTAGTCGTGTTTTACACTACTTGTGTTTTCGTATTACGGATGAGGAATCAAGAAGTTTTGTGAGCCTAAAAAGCCAACTTTTATTTCTCGTTGTTGATGTCAGAACATAACTGAAGCTGATATAAAACTTATATTAGAGACATAGGAAAGATTGCACTTGAAAATTCCCAAGAACGCTTCTTCTTCTAACTAGGAAAATTTTAGAACAAAAAAACTACTACAATGGTCTGTTTGATCACGAGTTTAGGTCTGGAATGGTAAGCACATCTTGAACTATCAAAAAAGATGGTAATGCCTTATGGAAATCAAGAAGCATTAGAAAAGGAAGTTGACGATATTCTTGAATATGATGATAAAGTATCTTTAACTTCTTTAATTTTATTCAATGTATGTTCTAGAAATGGAAGGTTGAAAAGCTTAAAAAACTCCTGATATAATGTAATGTTGCTCATGGCGAATATCTCTAAATAAACATTTAGTTTCAAAGGTTTTAAATAGGAAAATTTGGAAAAAAATTTAATGTTAATTCTTGATAGAATGTGATATTGTGTGTATAAAAGACCTTTTTCTTTGTTATCGCAATAATTGGATTTTGGTGGGTTTTTGATGTAACCTTCGGATAGAAATGATTCAAGTACATTTAAAGGTTTTTTGAAGTAATATTTTATTTAAGGAATTGAGGGTTGGTCTTTCTTTCATATATATTTAAAGATGCTTTTTAGTTTATATAGTTTTAAAAATCTCAAGAAACAACTAATCAGATTACTGATGGATTAATCATAGCTCATAATTCATGAAACAAACAAATAATATATGCTAAACAAATAGAATTGTTGTATCCATTGGTTCATACCATAATCAATGTCAACATATGTTTCACATATGTTTGACATTTTAAATATATAAAGATGTTTCCCTCTTACATCATGCAAGACTCGGATGACTTAGAATCCAAATAAACCATATTACTCATAATTCTAACAAGAATATTAAGAAAAACCAAAAAATAGAAAATGTGGTAATCAGGGATACCACAGTTTTCTATTTTTAAAAGAAGCCGTCTAAAAATCGATTTATTATGACTTAATGTCACTGCAAGGGAAGTAATTAAAAATTAAACTTTTTTGAAGACTTTAAAAATTTATAGGTTTCAAAACTTTAGGAAGGTCAAATCCACTTTTACAAATGTTAAAGTCATTTCTTTTTTTAAATATACGGGGCATTTTTGCCTGTATTTCTTTGGTGGTTTCCTATCCCTTATAAAGAAAAGTCCTTTTGTTGAGGTATGATGGGCCGTAGTATGCCTTCCTTGACGTTTCTTCTTCTTTCTGAATTTAATTCTTCTTAGTTTGATTATGAAGTGTTGCTTGTTTGTTTGTGGTTTTCTTCTGTGTTCTTCCTGACACCTTTTTCTATAGATTCATAAAATTATTTAATTTAATATCCTTGTTGTATCAGTGTTTCAACACTTATATCAACGAACACCAACAAGACTCTATGTTCTTTCACAGCTAAAATTTACCTTTAATATTAAATATAAGTAAAGCTTTAGACGACTAGGACGAGTAAAGAACAAAAAAAAACAATTTCTTTTAAAACAGTTTTGGGAACGATAAAAGTATGTTTAAGGGGGGAGAAAATCTCTTTCTTTTATTATATTTACTGCTTAAAAATAAAAAAATTTACTTGCTTAAGCCGTCAATCCACTTATAAAAAATTGAATGGCCGCGAGGTGCGTCTTCTAGGAGATGTTTTTTTTAAACCCTTATTAATGGTTAAAATATATCTAGAGAAGCAAATGATGGAAATTTGTACTTATCAATCAATTACATATCTTGTTGATGAAAATTTTTAAAAAAGGAGAATAATGCTGCAACTCTGATAATGATATGCGTATAACCAGGGGCTATACTTTCTTTGACAAACAAAATCTTTAGGTATAAGAATGTTTCGATGCAAAAACAAGGAAGGCCTTTTTGGTGCAAACAATTAATGGCTTTGCCAAAAAAGTTCAATAGGTAGCAAATTATCAGCTATATATGAGTGTTTAGATAGAATTATGAGAATAGAGTAGTTAATGATCTTCTTTTGCCAAAAGCTTTTATCGGAAACTCAAAATAATCTTTACAAATAGTGCTTGGAAATTATTAGAATGTAATGTGAGGAAAACAAGTTTTAGGATACGGATTCCGTGATATAATAGGGAGTCTCTACTAACTCTCCTTTGAAAGCATATGATAATATGCAAGTGTTGACTTGGTCGGTAGGATTATCTAAGCGCACGAATAGAATCGACATTGAAATAATTAGAATCGAAAATTTGAGATTTTTGCAAAGGTAGAAAACTTGTTTTAATTGGGACATTAATTTTAACTATAGATATCCTTTTTATCTCAAAAGCGATTTAAGATGTGTCACAGGAGGAGGTCCTTGTGCCGCCTTGCTACAGGAGATTGCAAGGTAAGATTATCCCTGCTGCAATTCTCTGGGCTTAAAAATAATAATAATTTACACCCCAGAATGAATATTCTGTAAAAATAAATAATTTGAATAAACAATGTTTTAAAAAAAGGGGGCAGCTTGGAAGTTTCCAAGCTTTACAAGATGTATTTTGCATTCATGAATTGTCAACCACAGTCTCGGATTTTAGAATAAAAACGGTTTTTTTAACACTACATTTAAAATATTTATTCAAAATGAGGTACGAAAAAATGATGAGAAAAGGATTAAAAAAGTCTTAAGTATCCAATTTTCTTAGAGTTTATTTGATGATCTTATAATCTTAGATCTGGGAAATTAAAAAAAATAGGGTTTATTTGGAATGATTTTAAGAATTCTTTTCTGAAAATAAAAGTTCTTTTAAAAATGTGTAAACATTTTATTAATTCACTTTTTTTTCTTGAAAGGTGCCTTCTACTCTTGGACGGCGAGAAGTTTTTAACCTCAGTTTAGTTAAAAAAAAGCATAAAGCACAAATAGTTCTTTCATAATATGTATACTTTAAAATTTAGGAATACTATGAAAATATTTTGCTGCCATAAACTGGGTTGTTTAATCATTGAAGTTACGATTCTTAAATGTTAAGCATAAATCAAATTTACTACCGGAATGTCTCGAAAATAGGTTCTGTCCTATTTTCAAGATAAGGCTATCCTTACATATTCAAATAAATCTAATGAGAAAGGATGGAAAATTTTAACAACATTAGAGGCTTGATTTGCAAAATTACAATATTTTTTCAATAGAATTACATTTTAATTTTTAATTGAAAACATTTGTCTCGAAACTCCAATCACTTGAAAATTTGTGCAGAGTCCTATTTTTGAGACATTCCTAAAATATTTTTTTCTAAAAGTATATTATTTTCAAGTAGATCAAACTTTTATTGTGACTATTTAGCATATTTGAGATACGAGGGGGCATAGAGGAAAGAAGCTGGTGATTGATGATTCTAATCTGAAAAGACTTATATCTTAGAGAGTAAATCATTAGACTGTGGAACCTCTAGTGTTAATGATACTTCCTCCTAGCTTTATAAAAAATTATTATTTATTACACGGGAGATTCAGTATCGATTTATCATGTTTGATTGCTGTTCCTGTCTTAGTCTGAACCAGTGGTCCGCAACTTATTCGGATCATACCATTAACCCCCCGTTTCTTAATTCTTTTCAGCAGCTCCTTCATTCAGGGATTCTTAGTCATTTAAAACAAAGTTCTATATTGAAATACATTTCTTGCGGCCATTATTAAAAAAGACTTTGAGGAGCAAACTTGTGATTTCTTAAATTTAATTCTGAAATTTTTTTGGTTTTAAAAAAACGTTTCGTGAGCTATTTTTTTAAACGTCCACAATGTAAAATGTAACAAAGGTTTTATTATTTAGAAAGCTGTGAAACCTATTATCAAGGTTTTTTTTAATTCACGAGGAGTTGTGCATATAGAATCAGAAAAGATACATGGTAAAAGAAATTTTTAGGCAAGACATGATGACAAGATCTTACTATAATTGATGAGTTAAGGATAATTTCAAATGACAAAGTTAAAATTTTTTTGTACAATCTGCTTCAGGTTAGGATGAAAAAAAGGAAAACAACGCCATGATTTAATGTTCATTTTGGTCGTTATTAACAAGTAAAGTTCATGTTCCTCGACTTCTGATGATGTTTTTTGTGTAAAATTTAAACGCTGCAATGCAGCCAAAATTTTAGGTTTAAAAGCTTTAATGAAAACAGAAGAAGTAGAAAAGACATCGAAAAATTGTTATTGGTGATTTAAATTATGAAACTCTCAGAAATGTAGTAAATTTGAGCTTAGAAAATATTGAGACCATTGAACCACAGTTGTCTAGTTTTTCAAAGCTTATTTTTTGTTTTTTAATTTTTATGAGACCTTTTGGATATTTTTTAATATAATGTTTCTTTTAAAATACGAAAAAATAAAATCAGATTAGAACATTTTTCAATCGTAAAATTGCTAATTAAAAAAACAGATGAAATTTAGAAATACCTATCTGATTAAAGTATTGAAGATAATTTTACTGCAAAGGGGGTAAACAAAATCTATAAAAGATTTATTTTTATAATGAAGTGCTTTTCTTATATAACTTTTTTAATAAAAGAGTCTCACATTGCTCAAACTCTTTCTAATTTTGCCAAGGGACTAATATCAATTCCATATGCCATGTAAAAAATTTACAATATTAACCGATTATTTCAAAGCAGGGGATAATTTAAATTTACTCCTATTCCAATGTTTTTTTAACCTTCTTTCTAATGTAGGAGGTGGGTCTGATAAAATATAACTGTATAAGGGTAGTGTAAATAAATGGTGATCTTGCATGGAAAACCATTTTAATCAGTGACTTTGCTAAATATATTTGTCGTAGTTTTTACGCTAAATTATCAGCTTCAAATACCTCATCTTTCTGGAAATAAATATTGTTAAAGTTTGTTATTTAAAGGAAGAAACAGGTAATATTGATGAGAATAAACGTGATGAAATAGGATCCTATTTCGTATTTTATCCGATACAAAAAACTTACTCAACTTCAATAGAAGAATTTCTAGGCATATGAGAATAATCGTGTTGATTTCCGATGATAATCTGTAAAGAATGCTATTATTCACATAATGTCCTATTTCATGGTATAACACTGAGGTTTTTTCATCCTGGTCAAGATAGGTCCAATCTCCAAAGATTTTTATGAATGCAATACCTGCTAATCCAAAAATACCCACATTTACCTTGTTATACTTAATCCTCTCTACAACACTACAACCTTATTTGCTAGAAACCATTCCTGTATCTTGTTGGTAGAATCGAAGCATCTGCCTTTTCAGTTTTGAAGTAAATATATACGGTAAACTCTACGGAAAAAACAAGAAGATAAGACACAGCATAGATCTTGGAAAAAGAGCAACTTTGCTATCCTGTACTCGTTTAAAGTTTAACATTCATATTATAATAGATGTATGGAGATATTAGGAAAATAAGAAGTGAATAAATGTTCGCTACAATCTGATATTTTCAACTATGGTACATAAGATAAGAACAGAAGAATATTCCTCTCAGTTTGCAGATACCGATTACTTTCTTTGCTACTGAAGAATCTGACTGTTGTTTGGGTACCAGACCAGGATTGCCTTCTGAAGGTCGTTTACTTCATTTAAATTCTCCATTTGACTTCCTCCCTAGGATTTATTTCTGTTTTTTTCTCTAATGTTTCATTTGAGGTAGAGATAGGTATAGATACATTATCGTAAGTTAATAGACGGTTCGTTATTTTCATTATCAATAAATAACAAGTCGAGATTACTTACGAGATAAAGTATAAACATAAAAGTAGATCCTTTTATAAGAGTCAGAGTAGCACCTATCAGCTGTTTAGAAAATCCATCAAACATCCTTATTGTGCTTCACACATAGTTTCTATGAAGCATTGGAAAACTGTATCCAAAGTATATTCATAGACACCAACAGTTAAGTGATTATTCCTAGATGTATTGATATAATAAAAATAGAAGATTGTTTTTACAAGTTTGTTCATGTTATTTATTAGGGATAGGCTTTTTATCATAATAGCATATTAATAAACAAAGAGGATGTGAAACCTTTTTTTTAGTTTTCTGATCTATCCAGCATTAACATCAGAAAGTAACGCCCATAATTGCTATGATGTATGTAGCTAAAACAAACAAACTAAGTGTAAGTGAATTTATTACACTCAAGATATTCATCACTTTTTTTTCCATCTTAATCAGGAAACTGGACAAATAACTTAAAAGTAAAAACAATACAAGAGAAAGGGAAAATAATAGATTCTTTTATTTAAATGGTCACGAAGATGAAATATTTGTAATTAACATATGAAACGTTGTCTAGACTCTTTTATTCTAAATAACGTTTGTCTTAAGAAATGTTCGATTGAGTAAACATTTTTGTATCAATCTGAGGATTGATTAATTAAAAAGGTGATTTATCATTTTTCTTTTTGCTTATTAGATTGGGATTTAAATCTAATTTTAAAACTCAAGTCTGTTTTATGGTACACTAACAAATCCTTAAAAAATGTTTGTTGAATACAATGTTACTAAAATCAAATATAAACAATTTTGTTTTGATGGGTAATTAAAGAGAGATTTTAAATCATTAAACATTTTCAACGGTAAATCAAATAAAGGTTTCTTGGACGGGTAAAATTGTCTTTTCATATCACAATTACAATAAATAGCGAAATCAAATATTTATACAAATAATACAGCAATTAGTTTAAGCTTTTAAGCGGTGAATAGGTTTTATATGTTGGATAGAAGAAATATTAACCTTATACTATATGTCCTAACTAAAAGTCTATTCAACACTAGGTTTACGAGCTTACTATATACTTATCTCTATTAGCATCGTCAAATTGATGGTGGATGAAAATCAATTTATTCAAACTTAATTTAGTTAATAATACTAGTATCAATAAAAATATTATGTATGTGCGAATTTTTTTGTTTTAAATTGTTACAGAAATGATAATTGTTTGCTACCAAAATATTTTTGATTTTTCGAACCTTATCCGCCCCGTGTTGGAGTTTGAGACTAAGCTTTTTATAAGAACCTGATATCGTATTTAAATACACATTGTATTCATAAAAGAAAAGTATTTAAAACAAAGGGGGTACTGGGTTTGTAACACTAGAAACATAACTTATTGAAAGTATCTCTCCAAACGCACTTTATACAATTCGGGACCAGTGGCCTTAACATACAGTGCGATGCAGAATCTTAGGACATCCCTATTTTTATAAAAGCATTTAGTGTTAATATAAAAAACCTAAAGAATTATATACTTTTGCTGTTTTTTCAGAAATTTTTTTTTTTTAAAAGTTTACTGCTGTAAAATAATCTCCAATATTGTTTACAAATATTTCGAAAATTGTTTTTTTAATTAAAAAAGTGATGCAAAATCTTGGACCAGGTTCTAATTTGGAGGGAAGGCTCCGCACAAAATGTTTAAGAAGAAGAAATTTTATTAATGATATGAATAAGTCCTCTTTTTTTTTGTAACTGAATCTGAAAATTGTTATCTTATTGTTAACAAAAACAAAATAAGTCAACTTCAGAATTAGTCGCGAATGGGAAGAAGATCAAGAATTGTTGTGAAAAAATTAATAAATAATCCTTTTTATATAAAAAGCCACGCGGAAAAACCAGGAAACTTTTAGCACGGATTAGAATCTAAAATAATTAATTTAGCTAATGAGAAAAATATTATAGCTAATGAATAAAAGTCTCAATGGCACTTAGTGGCCATAAAATACTATCACAAGAATAATATTAGTATTACTTAAAAAGATTAAAGATCCTGTTGGAAGCCCCCCTTTCTGACAAACATAAGAAAAATCGAATCCTGTTTTCCGCGAAAAATATCCAAGATGTTGAGGAAAGAGAAGATGGCAAGAAGTAATATTTTCAGGAGGAGAAAAAGTTAATATAGCATGGACAAGATGAATCTAAATACTATGGGTGGTTGTAATACTAAAGAGTAGTATATTCAAGTTTTGGGTCGAGGTCATGGGTGGAACCACCAGTTAGGTAAGGACTGTTTTAACTTTAAAAAAACATCGAATTACCTTTTATAAAATAGAACAATAAATAGTGATAAAAGTATCAACAAGTATTATATAACTATAGACTTCATTTGTAATAGACAGAATTCCACTAAAATATTTTTTTACACAGGATAAACGCAAAACCTCTGTATCCCTTACAACAAAAAATTGGTAAAGCTAGGAATATAAAACAATGTTTTTTGGGCAGCAATTATCCTGATCTTTATCAATTAAAAATTTACGGAAGGAGATTGCAAGGAGGGTTTACTCAAATGGAAGGCCTCTATAACAGCATAAATAAATTAAAAAGTCTATTTCTGAAAACTGGAAAAAATGAGTATGATTTGTGCAGCAAGTTATAAATTCTATGAAAAAACTAATATATTATAGAAATAATAGTGGCTCGAACGAACTTTCAAAGCACTTTCGATTGGAAACAGTCCATAAGATTTTGCTCAATTTTTGATTTAAAAGAAGAAATTTCGCAAAATATCTGCTAAAACAATATTAAGAGGTTAATGTTTCGCAGTAAACTTCTTAATTTTTCGGAAAACAACAGAAGTTATAATTTTTTTAGTTTTATTAAAAAAATACATGTTTTGTTAAAAAATAGGGAAGTTCCTAAGATAGCATCGAACTGTATATTGACTAGCAAAGCTACCCCGTTCAAAACGGAATTTTCAATGTATCTAGTGTGTTCTCTTTTGAAAAAGCCTTCTAAAATCAAAAGCTCCCCGTATAACCTGTGGTTTACAAAAAACTAGGGAATTTGAAGTGAGAGATTTAACGTCAAAATACTATTAAACTGCAATAAAAATGCTTTTGATAAAAATTAACAAGAAGATCGACTTCTTCTTTAAACTTCGTTAAGCCGTAATCGGCGGTTTTGTTTATTTGTGATTTTTTTTTGGACTTTTAAAAAATTAATGTGAAATCTTTTTGTTTAATTACTAAGCAGAGCTATCCCGTTTAAAAGGGACATTGACGTTGATTGTATCATTATGGTCTTTTTTTCTCAAATTATAGATTACAAGCTTCCAGTATGCTCTTTTTTTACCAAAACAACAGAATTAATCTAAGATGCGATTATACATTTTAATTATTACCAACGTAGACATAAAAATGCTTATTAACAAAAATAAATAGAAGTTTCAGATTCACAACTGTATTGAGCTAAAAATTAAACCCTTAAATTCTTTTGATTTTTTTCTGTTTTCTAGAAAGAGGGGTGGGGGGTTTAAAATTAAAAAAAACATTCTTTTTATATAGACTAGCATAGCTATCCCGTTTAAAACGGGACGTTGATTTATATTTATTATTTGTCATTTTTCTGATAATTATAGGTCTTTTTTCCTCGCTGGATATTCCCTTCTTTTTCAGACCCCCAAAACAACAGATTAATCTAAAATCGCGGATTTGTCCTCAAAGTAACACAAAGTAACGCACAAAAATGAATTATCAAACAAAATTAAATAGGAAATCCAAGGGGGGGGGGAATTTAAAAATGTTTTAGCCATAACCAGAACTTTTAATTTTTTTTAAAATTTTCTTATGTTTTGCTCGAAAGAGGTGTTTCAGGTTCGGGTAAAAAAATTTAAAAACATTCTTTTATATATATGACTAGGAGAGGCCATCGTTTAACGGGAACTTGATGTGTTGTTATTTGTTTTGTTCTAAGATTGTAAATCCTTTTGACCTCATGGTATTACTTCTTTTTACAAAAACAAAACAACATGATCTTAAATTGCATATTAAAATCAAATTATAAAAGTACACAAAAATACTTTTAACAAAAATAAACATAAATTTTCGCTTTAAAATCGTCTCGAGCCATAATCAGAACTTTTACTTTTTCTTCAAATTTTGATCTTTTTTTTTTTTTACAATAGGGGTTAAAAATTATCAAAATTAAAAAATGTTATATATATGATGATGATGATGATGTAGGAAGAATATTATTCAAATTATTATTTTGATTTCCCGGTCTAAATCATGTACACAAATGATAAAGATTTAAAATTCCTGTAATCACTGTTCTAACTATTTTAAGTAAAGGACGGGGGTGCATGTATAGGTGCACCTAACTATATATAGACAGGTCTCTGCGAGATAAGGTCTATCTTTGTTTCCAGCAAAATACCAAAGTGTGCATCCCTTGTTTGTTTTTTTTTTTTTTTTTTTTTACACCAAGGTACATTATGCACCTGATTACAGACTAGAAAAATGACATTTAAAATTTTGGTGTTCTCCCTCCTTTAAAATTTTCTGTTGAAATTATCTATATATGTCTGATGTTTATCGCTACACTTAAAAAAGGAAACTCCTTATTAATGCACTGGAGGTTCTAAAAAATATTTTAAATTTTTAACAATTAAATAAATAATTAGAAAGTAATAATCAGTCGACCTAAAATCCGTAAAAAATCACAATAGCTTTTTTTTATAAATTCAATATTTTTATTCACACTAGTAAAATCCTCCTATTTTTTTCACAGAAGGTGGGAATAATTGTTTTTAAAAAAATCATCTTTTTGTCCCCGTATTTTCTATCTGGTTCTATTAAATTCTTTATTTTAGCTAAGTCTCGTTGAATTCTTTTTCTTTAAAATCACATACCACTGTTCCTGTACAAAGAAGTTGTATTTTAGAAAGGATCAATCAATTTCTAATATCATTCCTATCAAGTATACGTCTTCATCCTTTCTTCTATATCTAATAGAATCCACACCTTAATCTTCTATTATGAGGCTCATAATTTTCCCTTGGAACCTTATCGTCCTTTGCTTCTTCAACTATAATTATTGGCTCGAACTCTATCTTTTTTTCTGGCTTTTTGAAGCTCACAATTAAGTCCATCTCCTTCTGTAAAGGATTATAAGGAATAGTTTTTATTCGAGTGGGCATAATTGTTTTCATCTGTAGTCTCTAAGTCTTCCTGTATCAATCTTCTATATGTTAGTCTTGTTCCTTATGTCATAAAATTAGATTGTATCAGATAATTATAGAACGATTAATTGTACATTTCATGACTTAATCTTAGAAGAATAGTAGGTACCGAATATTAAACTTAACTGTGTCATAATTGATTTGGCTCTCAAAGGAAGTTGGAGCATCACGTTTTGCAATTTCTTGTAGTCCCCAAAAAAATCCCCCTCCCCTTATCTTATTATCTCCCCCAAAAATATCGCTACTGATGATATTTTTGGTATTACTCAACACGCTTTTAGCAGTTTGGTTATTTCCAGAACAAAAAAAAAATAAAAAAAAAAAAAAAAAAAAAAAAAAAAAAAAACAAAAAAAAAAAAAAAAAAAAAAAAAAAAAAAAAAAAAAAAAAAAAAAAAAAAAAATATTTTCAGATTTCCGGTTCTTGCTTGATCGAGTGCAAGAGAATGTTTTTTAGTCAAGTCTCTTGTAATTGTGAGTCAAATTCTAGTAATGGTGTACCCAGATGATGTTTTAATTTTTAGAAGAAGATAGGCCTCGTTCTTTGTGTGAAGTGATTGTCCTTTGATAAGGATACTATTTCTTTGCATCTCAGTTTTTTATCACAAGCTAGAGCTGAGACATCCAAAGGCATCTTGGACCCTCGTAGTTGGCTTTTCACCTTCATGGATACAAACAACATAATTTTTTTCAGAATAGAGCAGTTTAATCATTATGATAAGCGTAGCGAATAAACAATACGACAAAAAAAGGCTTTATGCAAAAAACAAAATTAATAATTTAGTCATTGTTATCCTCAGCAACATTTCAAGTATTTAAAAATAAAACCTTCTTTTGTCCTTAGCAAATACCTTAATAAAAGCCCTTAGCCTCTTAGCATGAAGAATATCTTCTTATTAAACTTTTAACGCTTAGTTTTACCAATAATATCCTCTCTAACAATCAACCACAACGTTGTTTCCCCGTCTGCATCTCACTTTTTACAAATTTTCCTTTCTTTCCAACGTGTGTCTTTTATCTCTCGTAAGATGTGCTTGTAGATCAGACTTTTGCAAAATTATCCGATGCAGGTTGTGTACATCACTGGTATATGTTCTTCTTGCTAGTGTTGTAATTTCGACGGACATTCAGGTAAAAAAAATAAAAATTTTAAGTTGAGAAAATAAGTTTAGTCTTCTTTTTAGAGAGCTGAAGCTTTTTTCTTACTAGAAGTATCAAATATTTTTTAAACCATATTTCCTAAAAAAGAATCAGATTCTTCATTAATCGTAAAAAAGTGCAGAGATTTAACTTGAAATGATTTTGTTGAAATCAAACCTCATTCAAAATTCTTGCTTTTTTTTTGTTTCAAACACTTTGTGAATAATTATTTTTGAGATAAATTTTTCCCCTTGGTGTTAGGATAATGAATGGATTGTCCTTCCAAAATTTTTTGATGCGATAGTGCTGTAACTTAAAGTCCTTTAAATTTTCCTTTACAATTCGTTAAAACGAACCTATTTATTGTTAGATTGTAAAAGTCGTTCATATAGTATTAAAAATAAAATTTAAGAAATAACGTATTTATCACCGACCTTATTTGCTGACACAACCCAAAAAATATCATGAGAACACAGTAAGAAGGGTATTTTTATCATCGCGAATACTGTGACAATTAAGACTTTTTAATATGACGTCTAGAATCTTAATTAATCTCAAATTCTTTTATCACATTTTTCTAATAAACGATGTAACCCATTGAAGTCAAAAATCATGAATAAGGAGAATGTCTTGTCATTCTCAAATGTCTCAAAATTCTTTTTTCTCTTATTGACTTGGTTGGAAAAACTTATTGCCTTTTCAGATTAACAATTCAATAATGTAGTACGGAGGTGGTTGTTCGATGCATCACATTAAATTTCAACTGTGATCTAACCCAATCAGCCCCATTCGAGTAGGTGAACGGATGGAGTTCAGACTAAATCCCGCTTAAAATATTTTTTTTTATGATAAAAAAAAAAAAGAAATATTCCCCCTATAATATAATATCCTTACTTTAAAACTCCAAGTAGCTTGATGAGTTCAGCCTAGATGAGATCAGCCTTAAAAAACTTGTCATCAGATCTTATACCTATCTAATGTGTTCCTCCTTATGCGTTATATAATTTTATGATTAATGTTAGCAAATTGATCTAAGGTCTCAAAATTAAAATTTATGAGATTTGATTTCAAGGAACTTCATATTTCCTTGGCTTTTTTTATATTTACCCGTTTTAATTTCAAATATAGTTCTAAAAATTTTAATGAGACAATTTTCTTTTTCTCCTTTAAAAAAAAAGGTCCGGTGTATGTTTTAAATTTTTAATCGAGTCTTCCTTTGAGAAAAATGATTACACTTGTTGTTAAAAAAAAACTAGAATGTTTATTGTTGATTTTACAATTGGACTCATCCCTTGTCAGATGTAAAACAAGTCAAGTTTAAAGAGAATCCTGAAATACCAAACATCTAACAAATGGGAAAAGTAATTTTTCTTGCTTAACATTTGTCTGATTATCATCCTTTTCAATGTTTTTTTTCACTTACCCATGAATTTTATTCACAAAAGATTTTAAGAAGAAGTCTTCAATATTCTGTCTAAATTGATGATGATGATAAAAAATCCATCTGATGATTTTGGAGGATCCCACTTCTCGATGTCTTAAACTATAAAAAATACAAAAATATTTAACTCATCCCAATGGAATATTGATATGCAGTGAAAGATGAGCCCAGATCATCTCCAATACAAAGGTTCCTACCACTTTTTTAGGGTTTCTCAATTCAAAGGTGTTTTGTTTAGGATAACAACTGAAATGGATCTCAAGAATGTAGTTTAGATTACAGTAAAGAACTAGAGGGAGTGTGATGATGTGTTTTGTTAGGGAATAGGGATGCTGGTCATATTTGTTCACTCTTTCCTGGTATTCCTGAATTAAAATCAAAAGAGGATGTCATTTGGGTATATATAGAATGTGTTATCACAACAAAAGAGTACCCTTACTCTTGAGTATTAATAAGCGAATAAGGATCTTATTTATGAGTCCTTCAAAAGAAGGGGAAAATCAAAAAGATTCTACAAAACGCATGAAAGCTCATAGTAAAATTACATGAAGGCATGTTATCATGTTTTAGATGAAAGATTTGACGGTAAAAAGGATTAATTTTTATTTATATTTTTATATTTACCCATATGCATCTACGCACTAAAAGAACAGAAATGGGAAAAGAATTACCGATAAATCTGTTGATTTTTTAATCAATTACGTAGATTTATATTGTCAAACAGGTCAAGGTCCTATGAAAGTGAAATTTTCAGAGATAGAGTACTACAAGAATTATGAAAAATCTCTTCTTGAACTTTGTTATTCAGATTTCCTTAGATGAACATCAAAGAAGAATGATCTATATCGAAATCGAGAGCTTTGGTAAATTTTAAAAAAAGAAATTTATTGATAAGATTTCTTTAATACAACATCATTGATCTATATAAAGGTTATATCGTTCTTTTAGACAAAGTAATAACTGAAATAAGCTTGTAATAAAATGAATGTAGATTATTTGTATTTTTTTACTTCACAAAGATTAGCATTTTTATGAAAACTTAGTTTGATTTTATGTTAAAAGGATAAACAAAGAATAGGACTCTCGTTGTACAGCAATAAAGAATCCGAAAACTGCACTGGTGGGTATCGTCTCAGTGTTAGAATACTCAAGGATGATAAAATATGGAAGGATCTGAGATATATTGTAGGAAGTAGATCTTAAACTTAGTAACTGTTGAAAAAGATCGTTTTTGTCGGAGAATACGGAGTTAGCAAGAAGAATCTCTATACCACATAATTTTTTTAGGAGAAAAATCGAGTTGTTAAATACAAAACCGGGCTGATTTTTTTAGTGTACTGTTAAAAAGATTAAATTTTGTTTGGAGAGCTCGAAAAAGAAGAAATATATTTTTTTATTACCGACATTTTGTAGTGAATATAGTTACGAGATTGGGGTGAGGCCGATCCGATCGATATCCACTTGTTTAAGTCCTTTGCAAAATTCTTAATTTTATTACAAAGTCTTTTTTTAATTTTTGGGAAATGCAAAAAAATACTGGTTGTATCTTTAAAATTTATATTTAAAAAGTAGAATTTTTATTTAATTAGGTTACCTTAAAATATAAGAAAGTAGTTTAGTTAGCAATTTTTCATGTATTGTTTCAGAGCGAATTACGTTAAAATCCTTTAAAAAAGAATTTTATCATTGAAATTCCAATTATCTTTAATTTTTACCCCCGAATGAGAAGAAAAGAAGGTGATGATAATGAAAAAAGAATAATGGACGACTAATATTATTGATTTAATATTGAGAGTAGTTAGTGAGGTGTATCTTCAGCAACAGAAAAGGGGATGTATGGATGAATCTGATAATGACATGAGCGAAGAAAACTTCAATATGAGGAAAATAAACTAAATTCTGACTATATCAGTACAGGTGGACGTAGAGATACCTATCATAAAGCGTCCGGTTACTTATTGCCCATATCAAGCAGGGTTAAAAAGAATCGTGAGGAGATAATGGTTGAATTTGATACATAAAAAGGAGTTTTGAAATCAGTAAAAGTACTTGATAGAATTTTTTTAGAGGCAAGGTAGAATCATATTTTTGACTTTTTTAACACCTTTGATTCGTAAGAAATATATGTTAAAAAAGATTAGAAAAATGTGTTGTCTGAGAACTGAAAGCCTGATGTGAGCTTAGTATGGATGTTGACAGTTTTTTTTGACGATAGTTTTGATTACTTAATTTGTACCCTGTAAATTGTGATCTCAGATCATGGATACTGTCTTGATAGTGTTGTAAAAAAACTATCTTCCCGTATTACTTACAATTATATTCTAAGGTGCATTGTGAGAATGTAGATCTGCCAGTACTGAAAGCTTATTCGCTTCTTTACGAAATTAATCATCTTAAATTAAGTTTGGTGGCATAGAGGAGTTGTTACCATAGATCCTTGTAACGGCGTTCTTCCTCTTATTTCCATTGTAAAATTTTACTTGTATTGATTAATGTCAAGCAGCTGTATTTGGTCCTTTTGTAGCAACAAACAACATACCTCACATTGTTTTGATAATTATGTCAATCTTAAAGGACCTCTTTTGTAGTTAAGAGGTCGAACCAATTTATAAAGATTTCATATAAAAATTAACCTACAAGAAGTTCCAGGAACTGTTCCACAGGAACATTACCTCGGTCTAAGAAGTTTATTGTACTATGATTTGTTGATTGATTGTGCAACCTGGATGAGGAGGTTGAGATGTACGGAATATTTATAAGAAATATTTTTTAATGTGGCTTTAAATATAAAACAGGGTTTCCTGTATTTTTTACGTTATAAGAGCTGTTTCAATTAAAAAATGATGTGGGAAATTAGAACTACAGAGGAGGATATCATAAGAAATTCAAATAAGATTTTCACAAAAGGCAAAATGTTTAAAAATGTAATATTAATTCTGTTGCCTCCTCAGCATTTTGTGGTCATTCAGAGAAATAAAAAGGCAATTGCTCTATCGTTTGTTCAGGGTGGCGCTAAGGAAAAAAACAATCACAGAAAATAAAGAGGGATATTATGTTTTGCGTAGGAGCTCCAGGTAAAGCTAAATTCCACAATTTGAGATATATGAAAAAACATCTCTATAGAGCGTTGTTTTTTAGGACCACTTGGGCACAGAGCGAGTGGTGTGTTGGTTCTTGACACAAACCGTGAGGAAAGATCGTGTGGTAAAAGAATGGACAGCTTTGAAGGTGGTGCTCTTGTGTGCTTGCTGAACAGGGGTATCTGCATTTGATCGATGAATTTTGATAAAATGATATGACAATGATTTAGTCTATGAACATCATACATGAAGCTCTGGAAGCAGCAGTCATATTCAATTGGCAAAGGTGGTATTGTTTGAAACACATTCATGCACGAGTTGCTGTAGTAGCTGCAGCCAATCCTATTTAGGGAAAGATAACACAACTCCTGTCACTTACGTTTGCACAAAATGTTAACTTAAGTGATCCACTATGTGCTAGGTGAGTATCTATGTGTTGTTCAACGATAATATGATCTAAAAGAAGCTGAGGTAATGCACTGATTTTGTATTTGTCGTCTCACAGGGGTGGAAATAGAAGGAGAATACGATGCAATATTGATCATACCTTCTTAGAAAGGTATATCATGTACCTCGAAGAAGATAAATACAAAAACCTTTTGTTCAAATATCAATATCGGATAAAATATCTCCATCTTTTATTTCCTGATTATGAGAAAAGGAAAGCATGTTCTTCCGGTGTATTTCCTATTACGGTAAGACACATCAGAAGTGATAATAAGAATATTCTAGACGACTATTTGCTAACGATATGGAACTCGTTCTTAGGGATTTGTTATTTAGAGGACAATCAGTGATTTGAAGCTTCTTTACACGTTCGGACATGAACAGGTGTAAGATTCCTTTATGGGAGCTCCGAAGACGCCATTCTAAAAGTATGAAAAAAAAGTTTTTGAAGTATTTTACGAAGTCGAATATTGATGTCATATCTTCCTTCTGAAGGAGGTGCACAATGAAAGCCTACGTGCGTTGTCAATTTGATTTTATTATCGGTGGAGACGAGCTTAGTAGTTTTTTTTGGAGGGATGACTCTTTTTGGATTCAAGTTACAATGGAAAAAATGTTTAAAATCAAGAGTGAATCTATCGAGAATGGATTTGGATTGATGACCAATACAAAGAAGATTACGGGGGGGGGGAGAGTTTAGTTGTCTATTGGTCTTAAAAGTAGTTGAAATTATTTCGTTTATTACACCATAAATGCATTTAAATTAATTTTATTGTTTAGAATTTTCTTCTCGTGATAGAGAAAGGCCGCAGTCCGGTATGGCTTAGCTTTTTTTTTTGGGTACTTGAGAATAGATTCTATATCCCTTAGTAATCTTAGTAAGTTTCTCAGAAGTATTTTATTCTCTTCTCCAATAATAATTACTATATGGTTATACCCCAAGTAAATTTAATTATTTTTCAGTATCAAGAAAGGTAATCTAGACTCACAATATTTACTATTATGAAATAATTCTATCATCACGATGATATATTATGATATGAAAAATCGTATAAAGATCGATAAAACATTGAGTTTCTAAATTTCACAGCAGTCTGTTGTTATTTGCTTGGTATCACAAAAAAGTTCATCTGCTCCACTCCCAGAAAGTCTAAATTTACCTATTTTTGAGGCACAACCTTGCAGATAAAAAAGAATAACACCTAAATTAAAATCCATCTTGCCCTTTTGGGAAAAGATTAAATTGCTAATAAGATCTTTATCTTTCTATAATTTGAGTCTGTACTGAGATATTTTCGATAAAAAATGAAATTTCTAGAACGAAATCGTCTCTTTTAGGGGCATTGTATGCCTAGGATTCTCATTTTTTCGATCAATTAAAAGAATCTTACGAAGCTTCCGTTGTGGAATAAAGATCTTTTTGTCTGACCTTGTGTTAATTTAAATAAACTGTAATTACAACTGAATCCGATGCCACCACTAAAAAACACAATTAAAATCATCGTTCTATCAATCTTTTTTGACTGCTTTCTTATTAAAGAACAAAAATTCTTAAATTTCTTATGATTCGTGTATTGCATGTATGGTTGTCAACGCGAATTAAATTTTTAAAAACACATCTTCCAATTTGAGTTCGCGGTAGCTTTGTTTTAAATTTTGGTGTCAGAAGATAAAAGATAATACCAAATTGTCATCTATGTTGCATATAAAAATGCTACTTAGGTTCAATTGTAGATTATGATTTTTAATTGCGTGCACTGTATTTGTTTTATCAAAGGAATAGAAACCTTGATCCAAAATTCCTATCCCATCGGTATCATATCAGGAAACTATAGATGCATCTTTATGATAATATAAAATTTTTTATTCGTTTTAGATATGTATTTCAAAGATTTGAAGCAGTTTCACTTTGTTTGTCAGTTTAGAAAGTATTTAGTAGAAATTTCTTTATAAATGTAAAATAAGAGCTATCAATCTCAAATCATGTCATCTTTACAGGAGCTAATCAAAAATCTATTTTTCACTAATCTAAATATTTTCCCTCCACCGTATGTCATCCTTGAAAAAGAGATATAAATCATCAATGCCAACACAACGCAACGATGATCTCGTACATCCATCTCATTTGTATTTGTTAATTCTTTTATAAATTGAGTACACAAGTTTTTTTACATTGAAACCAGAGAGAAGTGGATTATGGATGTGCTTATTTCTACTATTTTTTTGTGCAGCCATGACATTTGAGTTTGGGGTACAGCCATAGTTATTGTCAAGTTTTTCAATGTAATATTGATTGAATTTTTAATAAACAAAGTATCACTCTCATCATTATTATATATTTCCCCATTATACATGAAGAAAAAGCTTTGCTCTTTTACGGTTGCGTACAAAACATCTGACAGCAAAACAGAAGAACAACAGTAGAAAGTTCTTATATGGTTTTATAGAAGAACAGAAAAATAGCTTCCTCTGTTTTTAACAAGTTCCAATTTATCATCTGGGTCATTCATATAAGTCAGTAAAAAGAGGCCACACATTTTTACTAAGGACCTTTGTGCAGAATTTTTACCCTAATGAGTTAATTTGTCCAACTCATCGATAAGGCGAAAAAAACTCCTAGGTTCCTTTGATAGATACCTTTTTAAATAATATTGGCGGATGGTACAATTTATAGTAAAAGAGGACGAGTTTTCTTATATTCACAATATTTTCTTAAATCTTTTATCCTCTGAGGTATTTTAATAGAGAGAATGAAATTTTAGTAGAGGAAAAGAGGAACAACATATTGAAGTATATGAAAGAGATGAAGAGGTAGTTTTTGATCTAAATTTTTAAAAAGATGTATATTGCTTGGAGGATAATAATCTAACTTCCCACTCAGATTTAAATTTTCCTTTATCAACAAAAGAAATAGCCAATAATAAATTAATCGTGTCTAATATAACTTAGAAACAATTCTTTGGTAATTAAAAAAACACTAAAAACAGCAGAATCTCGATTTATTCTTTTATACTCACCTTCCGAGTAAATTCTTGTGAAATCATAAACAGCTATATACCCTAAGAGGCTTACTAGAAGTAATGAAAATATAGTTATTGGTTTCAATCCCACATTTTTCTACGAAAATATAAATTTTAACTTATTTTTCGACATTGTTTTGAGCATAGATTCTAATATTTTTACAAATCATTTACCAACTACAACTAACAAGGCCTGTTCTTAACATGAGAAACTTTCTTTATACAAAGGAATACAATAAACGAAATGAATTCTATTCTACTATTTTTTGAGTCAAATTTCAAAAAGGGTAGATTTGATATATAAAAAATGGACATCCTTCCCTCCAGATGAATCAGGCCTACTATGACCTGTGGTTCATTTGAATCATATCATGAATTTTATTAAAATTTAAGCTTCTATAAAAAACAGTAATTTATATCTATTTCACGCATTTATATGTCTAAAAACTTGTTCTATTTTTTTTAAAATTTACCCATCGTTAAAATGATTTATCTCTATGAAAACTCCTGTGGATACGCTTGTTTTATAAAATAGAAACAAAATTGAGCTGCTTAAAACCTCAAACTTCACTTCAAGTCAAAAAATGTAAGAATGCTGTAAGCTCCTACAAAGAATTATTGAAAAAAATGAACTTCCAAAAAATCTAAAGGATTTTTTGACCATGAACATTAAAGAATAAAAATGAGATTTTATGCGTCAGGGACGATAAACTCGCGGGAAAAAATCACATCTGAGTGTGACATACAACTCTAATTTTGTGCTTGACGATACCTTTAAAATAATTAGAAATGACATAGAAAAGTATTTTGAATCTGATGTTTTAAATAAAAACATTATATATCTTTCTCATAAGTTAAGTATGGAGAGGATTAACATTTATTCCAGACAAGATTGATACATGATTATCAATCTATAATCTCTCATTGGATTTGGATAAGGACCATTATTTCATGTATGGAGATACGAGATGTACGGCATTACATTTTTCCAGAGCTTTCCTCAGTAATTGAGATACTTTTGTTGTATCTTCAGTTAGTTATCGTGATCAAACGAAAAAGTACTTTTAACAGAGACGAACTATTAGATATTGTAATGGGGATTTTGGCTTCTAGGATTATAGTTATCTGAAAACTCAATGGGTTCTGATATAACGATTTAGACATAGAGAAATCGTTTTAGATAGTAAAAGCGTTATTAAGAGCTTTGAATATAGAACACAACTTTTCTGATTATACCAAGAAAAATGTCGCTATGCACCAAATTTCACAAACTTAATTGGAGAAATCTTTGGTGCAAGCTTATGGCTAGGGTCAGGTTTCGTTAGACCACTCTGCCAAATTTCCTAGTTCGACTGTACAGCTCTTAGGTGCATAGAACTCGCTATTTCAATCATTGAGAAATAAAACAAATACGCCAAAATTGGAATCATTTTTTGATTCTTCCATAGTAGGATATGCTTCTACAAAGAATAAAGGAAAAGTAGCTCGATCTCTGGCATCCCAAGATATCTCATGTGCAATAATTGGATTCTCTTGGGAGGATTCAAGCGGTAAATTTGGTTTTATTTTTTAAGGAACAAGTTTTTTTTAAAACGGGTAAATAATTTTAGAAAATAGGAGTAGTTTTTAAGAAAAAGATCGATAAAAAGGGCAATTTATTATTAATCGAAAAAAATACGATGGATCTGAAGACACTAAAAGAATTAAAAAACTGATGATCTTGTGTGAAAATACAATTTAAATGTCTTTACTTTTTAATAACTTTCTTAGTTTTTTCCGCTACGACCTTTGGCTCAAATCCGGCAAATTTATACACATCAGCACATTTTCCACTATATCCGAAGTTTTCCAGTCCAATTTGTAAATCAGAATATTTGTTGCACCCGAATGTAGTTAGGGCTTCTACGCTTATTCTTGGAACATTTCTAAATTGAACTTTTTATACTCTTCTTCCTGCTCTTCGAACAACTCCCAAGAAAAAAAAAGAAACCATTAAATATTATATTCTTTCTGAGCTCAGTTAACACTTGGTAACATAATCCTACTTCAGATCCTGTTCCCATATATAATCTCCTGGATTAGATGCTCTATTAAATATATGCCCCTTTTAAAGCCTTAGACTTACATTATGTTCAATAAAAGGTACCCTTTGACGAGTAAGAATAACAGCTTTTGGACCTTGTTTACTCAAGCAACGTTATAGCTGCTTTTAACATTCTTTGATGTCACAGTGTCTCATAGTCATCAATTTGGTGTAGTCTTAGAGTGAGTAATGTTTCAACAGGTTGGTGCGTGGTCATCCTTCACAGCCTAAACATATACTGTCATGTGATAAAACGTATACAGTATTAAGTTTTATCTAAAGCAGCTAGTCTAACGGATGGATCACCATATTGCAATGAAGTTAAGAAAAGTTCCCCATATAGGCATAAAAAAACCCATGAGAAGCTATACCTGTCATCACACCACACATAGCATGTTCTCATAAATTCCAAAATTTTTAGATATTTTGCCTTTATAATTTGCCATTTTAAAATCGCGCCTTCTTTAAATTTACATAAAACTGATGAGCTAAAATCTGGCAGATCCACAAATTAAGCGTGTCTTTGTTTTTAAGATCATTTAATAAGTTAGAGATATTTTTCCTTTTAGCAATTTGTCCTGTTGTAATCTCATCATTGGCTAAATATGATTCATCATTTAGATCTTTCAAAACAAGCCTTCTTAATAATTCATAATTGTGTTTGTTTGGTTCAATTCCTCACTAACCTCTTTTCTTTTCGTTGATCCTAGAAAACTCTTCTTTAGCTCATCTGAGATGTAAAATTTGTTCTTGAGGAATCCTATTTTCTTTATTTCCTTACACCCTCTTCACCAATAGGATTCCCATGTGATTTCGAGTTCTTCTAATAATACATCTCGATACTATCATTGTTTTTAAAATGATGACCTTTGGTTTTTTTACTTCAACATCAGTGCTTTTTGATTTCCTCAATATTTTCACCGTCACAACCCTAACCAAAATTTTAAACTTTGAAATCTTCCTTCAACATCCTCATTCATTGACAAAGATGTGGTCCATCGATTGTTGGGTTTATTAAAATCATAGATAAAGGTACTATTATCTAAATTGAGATTCGAAGCTAATGAAAATGTATCCTGTCCAATAACCTTCCTGGTAGCAGCCATCTTCCAAAGACACATAAACCATATTTTTTAGTTCCAATTTTTTTAGAGAAATTGCAAAACCAACTGAATTAGCCAATCCCTGCCCAAAGACCTGAAGTAACTTCAATGCCCTAAATTGTCTTTCTGGATGTCCAGGTGTTCGTAGTTACTAGAGATCTAAACTTTTAATATCATCTAAGTTAATATCCTATAAGTGATTCATAAAAATGTACTGAATGACACATGCGTGACCGTTAGAAAGAATAAAATATACTCGTTCCGGTTCCACTCGTCGTCGTCAGGATTGTATTTCAAATAGTCTTATATAGTGTATAATAAAAAGTTACTATTTCCTAATGGTGCGCCTGGATGCCACTATCACATTTTGACCATATCCCGGCTAGTGTTCTGATATTCCCTCGATATTTTTTCTGTCAATCATAAAATTCATGTATTTTTTTCTTTTTAAAAAATAAAAAAAAATCATTAGTTGTAAGAAGTAAATATCAATTAAAAAAAAATACTGATCAATTAGATGTTGACCACACAGATTACAGACTTTTTTAATCATGAAATAGATCTTTTTTGATCGATCTAAGAAAAATTATTGATTTAAAATTTCTCTTCATCATGAAAAAATAAGGTAAAAACAAATCTTTCGCTTAAAATAAATTAAATAGCATTCTAGAAAAACCTTCTACTTTTGTATTACGAGGAGATTCTGCTATTTTTAACTCAATATCCTCTTTTAATAAATATAAAGGTATTTCAACTGATTTCGTTGTAAGCAAGAATGTCTTAAAATTGTCACCTTCAAAAATATATCATTTATAATTATTTAACAAAGTTTTTAATCAAGTTTAAGCCTTTTCTAATTTTGTGTTAATTCATAAGGCAAGTTTCTTTCAAAGCAATCAAAAGTTCCTATACTAAAAAACCTAATTGTATTTTTGGCATCATTCATGACTATTATATGTGTACAAATCGCATTTGATTTTATTACAAAATTCTTTGAAAATACGCACAAGGGAAAAATGAAACAAGACTTACTTCTTAATCTTCACTACTATTTCAGATGTCTTCTATTAAAAAATTATCTTTAACATCAAATTTTAAAGTGATCCATCGAAATTTTTTTGAATAATTTAATTAAACAACAGAAGAACAGATATCTTTTGGAACTGAAATTGGTTACCTTTTAAAAATCTTTAAACTAGATGCTACAATCCTGAAAACAGAAAAGAAATTTATTAGATATTCAGATTAACATTGTAAAAAATACCTTTTACTCATTACATAGGTTTAATCTTCAGGTAAATCTAGCCCTTTATCTAAAACTACCGACAGAATTTTTGCTGCCCTTACTCGCCGTTGTAAACACGGAAGAACGGACTTAATAGGTGATTTTTGATTTCCTGGTAGTCCTGTTGACAAGACAACTTCAAATGTTTTATAATCCTCTTCAATTCTCCCGTTAAGCTTTCAAGATATCTAAAGTCTTGATTAAATGTTTGTACAATATGGTTGTTCTTTCCTACTTCTCTCCATTTTTAATGCAAATCTTGAAAATACTGTTATTTGAAAGATATACCTTTTTTAACTACAAAAAATTCGTTTTAGGCGACTCTTGTGTTCCTATTTCTAACCTACATTTTAATAAATTGATGACAAGAGATGATACCTTGCAGATAATTCGTAAAAAATCTACTTCAGGGATAGCTACCAATACAATCTTTGTTATATCATTAGAATTCTTCTTGTCCTTAATTTAAAACATCTTTGTAGGACATACGAACAAACTATACAGTATAATTTTAAAAGCAAAAAGGGTATTCTTTAAAATAAATACATTTAAGAAACAACTAAGTTTTTGAAAAATTAAGCAGCATCTCAATTTTTTCCGGATAATCGATTAAATTATACCAGATTGACTTTCTATCCAATTGAGAAAGTAAGTACTTTGGGTCAAGGACAATTAAAAATTACTTGAAACAAAAAATTTTACAACCAGATTCTTCCAAATTATACGTATAGTTGTACAAGAATTGTCGAATGGTTGAATACTCTAATTGTGTTCGTCATATCATCTACACCAAAATAAAATCCATCAAAAAAACAATAACATGTATTATTATACAGATGCATAACATCGAAAGTTGGTTTTTACACCCCAATCATTAGGTTCATCACAAATGTAATATAAATAACAGATCGATCTTTAGTTCTGAATGTAACAGTAGATGGTCAAAACCATACATATTTGTACAAATATACCCAACTTCAGGTGTTCGATGCATATTAATCTTCTACATTGAATCCTGTGAAAATATGGAGGTTTCGTTACAGAGGCACCCGAAATGTGTTCTCCTTCACAATTTGAAGAGAAAATGAATAGCTACATTAGGAAGTGAATATCTATTAACAATGTCTATGGATCATCCAAATCAAAAAATATACAAATCCTCTTTCGGTATGCCACAGTACAAATAATTCCTCTTATCTTCGTTAATTTTAAGAAGTAGACGTTACATTTTCAGTTGGATCAAAAGAGAAAACGGTTACAAAATTATAAGGATTCCACCAAATACAAGTATCCAACCCAAATGCAATCAACCATCTCCAAAAGGACTTTAATTTGAGAACTTTAATAAATCGTGTGGTCATACATCTTAGACGAAAAAGATCATCGGAAAATTCAAGTGAACCGCACTAATTAAGGACTGCTTTCTCATCTCTTTTACACGAGATAATCAAAAGATGATGGATCTCATCAAAAACCATACATGAATTTTTGCCTCAAAATCAATACGAACTCTATTAAACAGCTGTTTTGAAAATACATTTTTCCTTGAAAATTCCTCTTTTTTAGATTGTGCTTTAAGCGCTAATTTAAACACTTAAGCTGAGCTTTAAGTGATCTTGATTTTTTCTTCTGATTATTTTATTTCAAATTGCTAAGCTCTGATACATACGTTGTCTACTTACTCAGCATCCGTTGTTTTTCACTTCCAGAGCACCACACTGTCGAATAAAAAATAATTCTAAAGTTGTCGATTTCGTCGATTGAACAGTACAAGTAGGACACATAGCTTTTTTCTTCTTGCCAACCACTCAATAAAACAAAATTCCAAAAAGATGTCCGCATTTCATAGAACACTCTGTGTTCACTTGAAGTATAAATTCTCCAACAGATTGGACATCCACTTCTTCATCCATGGGGAAGAATTTAAAGTTACAGATAATACAAAAATTTTTCATAGAATTAAAAATCATTTAAAAAAAGGGGTGATTCTAAGAAACTCTAAATTTTGAAACGGATCTTGCAAAAGTGCCTGACATCCTTTTTTTACTCATAGATCGAGATTTCTTTAAATTTACTTTTACTGATCTAGAAGTAGCATTTTCTGATTATTAGAATAGATGTAATTTCTCTGGATTGTTTTCAACAGATGAATTTGAAGAAATTCAGAAAATTAATATTCTGAGCTACGACCGTGATCCAATTTACACGCCTTTAACACAAATGTTCAGATTTGCTTTGAAAATGGTATTAGAAAAAACTACAGAAAATTTAAAAAAGCTTCTAGTAACCCTTAAATTTGGAAGCAGCATTCATGGTCTATCTTCACGAATACAATGGAAAACATATCTATAAACGTTAGACAAATATAGACTTAAATGATTCGACGAGTGGATTTAAAAAGTGGTTGTTTGCCCAGTAGGCTTATCAAGCGGATATTCAGGGGGAACATTAAATTTCCGGATTTTTATTCGTAATGCCTTTATACTCTTACAAGGGATGCCATTTTACATTCCCATCTTGTTGATGGTTTTTTAAAAATAAAACACGTTAAAAAAATTAATAATAAACACGTTTAATGGCCTAATACTTTTTTTGTTTCGCTTTTCTAGCCACACTCCATTTTTTTTATAAATTTTTCTGCACTCCTCTTGTAATTTTATTTAAAAACATTGACAAAATCTCGGGATGCGGCCATGCTCAAGGATGTTTTCAAAAATGTTCTTCGTAAGTAATGGCCAACTGTCCTCCTATACTGTCTCGTTACTATAACATGAAGAGGTTTTTATAAAATGACATTTATTTTTACAGATGTTTCAGGGAGGGTGGGTGAAATTTTATTTATATTTTAATAATTCTAAATTTTTTTTTTAACTTAACTGTTTTACTTAAAATGTCTTAATGTCACAAATATGTCATTACATTAAGTTTCCAAAGCAGTATTGGAGGATTTAAATGAACGGAAATCTAGCTTTAAGATTATGGAAAAAATCTTCTATAAATTGAACTGTCTGATAAAATGGTAGAAATTATCCATTTAAAGAACTTTTTAGATAAATTAAAGTATTTCACAACATCTGCTTCTATAAATTCGATAAAAAGTGATGAATTATTAGAATTTTTTACCCATATAAGACTATCTATCATAGAAATAACAAATTGTTACTCTATTCTTAGCTTGGTTAGAAGACCTTGCTCACAACCTTCAAATTTATATTGATAACCGAAATGCGAGCTGTATGTAAAATTTACCTAGCTTTATAGAGAATACTAGTTAGAAACATTATATTTCAAGGGTTGGGTGAATTAATTGCTCTTAAATCTCTTTCTTCTTCCTCCTTGACATCGAATTTCTTTCCAACGTAAGATAAACCGTTTGCTTGTAATCTCAAAGTTTTTGAATTTCCTACAAATAGTTGACAAAGATAAGAATTTACCTTAATTTTTCCTGACCATTCATTTTTATCGCTCCAAATGGTAATTTGTGATTTCAATATTGAAGTTTTTTACACTAATCTACTATTTTTAAGAGTTGTTTTCCTTTTTCAAACTTCTTTTTAGATTGCTTCAACCTTCACTAAAAGTTAAAAAAACCCCCAGATTCTAATTATTAAATTAGACACAGATCTCTAAGACAAATCATAATCCTGTAATGCCCTTAATTTTAACAGCATCATTGTTGTGGAGGCTTAAACAGTTTTATAAGTTTCAAATCTAATGTTTTTTCTCGTCTTCCTGGCATTTATTTAAGGAAAAAAAATAGAAATAACAATGAAAACACCCTGTGAGACAGTTTTCACCTATGATCTAAAATATATTAGGTTTTATTTAAATGGTTTTTCAGATCTGATTTGGTAGTAAGTTTTTACCTTATTATTGGTTCTGAATGATGACGGCAATGTAACCTTTAGTCAAAAAAAAAGTATTTAAGTATGGCCCAATATTTTAAGACTTGTGCCCAATGTAAATATAAAAATTAAAAAGTTTAAACATTAGAAAAAAAATTTGGGAAAGTCTTTTTTGTAACTTCCAAACGATGCTTTCTTAAAAGTAAAGATTAAAGATTTCCCTCAAAGGATCTCTCAAATGCTTTTACACGTGAAAAAAAGAAAATAAAATTACAGAATAAGTTAGCTTACGTTCCAAATCGCGCCCATTAAAACTACCTTAACATAACCTTAATGCTGCCTTACGGCATTTTTAATTTTCCAATTTGCTCGTTATTTCTTTGATCAAGTCTACTTCACGCCCGATCGGGCCAAAGTACCTTGATAATGTTTTTGATTTACTACCCCTAAAAAAATGGGAAATGAAATTTTTTTTGCAGTTCCTTAAACAATTTAATAAAAGATGAATTTTTAAACTATCTTTTCGAAAGAACTTATGTGTGACTGTTTTGTACTGCCAGTACTCTTTATAGGAGATGATTTTTGGCATAACCAATTACTCATAAGTGGGTGGGGGTTTTTGCCCCCCCCAACTATTAGTGCTTTTAATTCAGGATGTGTGCATTATAACGACCACCCCTCCTGTTTTTTTCCATTAAGTATATACAGTATTGATTTATTTCCGTTTCTGTCTGCAAAAAAAAATCTTAAAATCATGTATTTTCCTGATGAATAAAAACGAAATAGCGAATATAATGGCGTTTTGTAGGAGTTTCTAACCAAACAGTTGTAAGAATAAAAAACATTATTGAATCATATCAAGATATATTTTAGAAACTACCTGATTAAAGACTGGAGGACTTAACAACATGTTCAAAGTGACTAAACGGTCTTAACACAATGTTAAGTCACACAATGAAGAAGTCAGTTCAAATAGATTGGGCATGAACAATGGTCGATACAAGTGTATCTCCTGCCCTTGGGCATGTTGAACTGATATCTAATAGAATGCAAATTACAGTTATTCTGATTCCGTTTAATGAAAAGTATAGAATCATAATATTATACATACTGATGAGTGGAAGGGCATTTCGTTACTCATTTCTCCAAATAGTGACTCATTCAACATAACACACAAATACCACTTGTGATCCACTGACGTATACTACACAAAATGTAGAAAGCTTTAATAACAAGATAAACTTATATAAAAATACAAAAAAGTATATCATAAGAAAAATTGAAGTAAGTTTCCTACTTTGTTTTATAAATATTATATCAAAAAGCTCTGTCTAAAGTTACTTGAAATATATACAATTTGATAGTTTTATGTTTCAATTCTTTTTTTTAACGGCAAGGTGATAAAATTTTTTATTTGGGTTTTTTGGGGCGTGAAGGTACACTTTGATCCATTTCTTTTACCACCTCTACAAAACTAATTATGAAATTCCTACTTGGTGATTCCGAAATATTTCCTGGAAGAGATGAAACTTTCTAATAAACTATTTAGAGCATCTTACATGTGGAACCTCCCAAAGGTTAAATTTTACATATAAAAATAGTTTCATAACTGTTTTATTTTTGGTTTAAATTTCGTAAGTTATTTTCTAGCTTTTAGATTCAAAGAATCACTCTAAAGCATAGATACATGGGTAATGCATTTTTTTTTTTCACCCCTTAACATTAATCTACGGGGTTTAATCAAAGTTTCGGTTTTCGTTACAAAAATTTTCAAAATTTGACGTTTCTAAAGAATATTTCTATTTTACTATTTAACTTTAGTCTGCTAAAAATTTTGTCTTGTCTTTATTTTCAATAGCAATAGGTTTAATTTCAAATTTAATATTTTTTTTTTTTGTATTGTTGTGTTGGGGTTTTTGTTGTGTTTTTTTTTTTTTTTTTTTTTGTTTTTTGGTTTTTTTTTTTTTTTGTATCTAATCTTAAAAAAAAACTAATTTTAAGATAATTAGTTCCATAACAATAGCTTTCATATAATGGAGATTTAGTTATACTGATGTTGTAAGAAAATCCTTCAGAAGGTCAAAATTGTGAAATACACGTGATGAGTATGATAAACGAGCTTCCAAGTAGAAATGGAAAATTTGATTAGAAGTTTAGCTATCTAAAATTCAGATGATAAGGGGATCTGAGATAAAAATCTTAGATTCCCAATTGAATGTAAACCAGGAATTATGGTTTCAGAGATTTATGTAACATCGAATTGTAATTGTTCCACATGTTGTAATGGTGTAAAGAATGTATGTTGAGTACAAAAATGCTATTTTAAGGTGTAAAAAAACTCATTGTGGAGTTATCACTATAAACCCGTTGAACATTTAACTTCTTCCAAAAAGCAAATACTCACAGAGCAAATATAAAACCTGTAAGTTTAGAACTTCCCAACACAACTTCTTTCGAGGGGATAAACATCAGGATTACTTTCTTTGTCTTGATATCATCCAAAGATACAAAAGATCAAGAAAAGATTGAGGTAATTCAGGAGAATATTGAATTGAACTAACGATAATGAGTGTATTGTATACGATTGAAAATTTCTGTCAGTACCTGAGGCACCTACCTCTTCTACTCAGATTGAGGTACTGATTTTAAAATATATAAACTTTTATATACAGCAAAAAAATAAGTCAGGGTACAAAGAATTTTTTATTCTATAAGTGTAATTTTTAGACCAATCGGTTAGAACCTTACTTTCACAAAGAGATTTGAGGTCAAAGGACGATCTTCTCTAAGGATTTTTTGATAACTATTTTTTTAGAAGATTGTGAAGTGCGTCGAAGCTTGTAAAGGAAGAGAACCCTCATTAAATTTTATCTCAACAGAACGGACACAAGAACCCAATATAAACCAAACACCTTCTCTTTTCACTGAACAAATCTTTGAAATCATTTTGATTTTAAACCATCACAGAGATATCTCCACACACACTTGCTCTTCGAGAGAAGATACAACCGAAGTTCCCTCATCGTACTTTCAAACCGGAAAATGCTAAATCGACTTGGGTTCCGATTTAACGATATTTCTTTCCCCAACTTATCTTAAAGCGATTTTATCTAACCACATCCGAATCCTCATATTAGCGCTACTTCTTTTAACTTCTTTACCCCCATGACACTCTTTGCAACTTCTTTAGAGACAATTTAAATAAAGATGAAGTACTCTTTGGTCCACGGATAATATAATCGTGATCTAATCATTCCCCTTTTTGTCTTTACTTATGTTAGGAATAGGTTATTATTTTCTTCTTAGTCAAAATAATAGAAAAAGTTTAAAAACGAACAAAGAAGAATCCGCTCGAGATCAATCCGTTATAAGGCGTTTAATAAACACAAGCTTTAAAATTTTTTAAACTATTAGCTTTTGAGGTATGATAACCATCGTTTTTGGATTCTATTTTTATTATTCTCTGTTCTAGAATCAATTTTGTTATAATAACCTACAGAGCTAATCCCCTTTGAAACGGGAGATTTTTGCATTATGACCGATTAGCTTTCAATTATTTTTTAGATTTACTTTATCTCCAGTTCAACATCGGAATTTACCAAAAATATTCGAAATCTGTTCTTAGAAAAGCTTCACGGTAATATAAATTACCCACAAAAATGCTTTAAATATTATTTTAACCTCAACGCGAACTATTGTTTCGTTTTACAAAAAAAAAAAAGCAATATACCAGGCTTAAAGATTTTTATGTTTTTTGTCTTGGGTTAAAAAATATACATAAAAATTTTAATTAATAGACTACCATAGCTATCCCGTTTTTTAAAACGGATTTTGTGTTGTATTATATCATTATTTCCAATATCTTTTAGTTTTGTTTATTTCAGTTTCAATTCCAACTTTAAGTTCATATAACATCAGTCCAAATAGTAACATTAAAAAAAAGCACACAAAATTCTATAAAATAGCATAAATGCTTAAATATACATTCAGTAAATCTTAATTATCGTCTCATTTTAAACAATATCAAAACTTAAAATTTTAAAATTGTTTTCAACTTTTTTTTTTTAGGGGATAAAATGATAAAAATAAAAATTTTATTTAATGAATTTAAAGCCTATGATACCCCAACCAAAAAAAATAAGAATTCCATCAGGGGAGCTCCACATGAGGCGACAAATAAAATTTGTAATAACAACCCCTGTTGCTTTTCCGGCACTTTTGTTGTGATAAACTTGCTTAGTTTTGAACCGTTTATCCGGTCTCAAACGCTACCCTTTACTTTATGTGATGTTTAATAACCTCTTTAGTATATTTTGTAAAAAAGAAATGCTATGTCCATTAGAGCAACTGTGTCTTAGCGAACAGTAACAAAAAATAAGAGTATTTTAGTAACTCAGTTTCTCTAAGCTCAAAACAATTTACAATCACTAAATCCCAATTTGTTTTTGAATAACACTTGAGGCGCTTAAGATGCTCTTTAAAAGAAGAGCCATTATACAAAAATATGTTCACATTTAAAACATTTTGAGTTAACTCAAAAGGTTTAGTTAATGATTAGCTTTGGGCACTATTTTTTAAAAAAATTAGACCCTAAAATAAAGCTTAGCCAGACCTTTTACAAAAACTGTGTCTGAACATATCCTTTAAATCTAGTCGTATCGTTCAACTTTCATATGAGCAAAAGATTCGTAATGTCGTTAGTTTATGCGTTTGAAAAGGGTAAGAAGACACGAATAATGGCGCTAACCAAATCAAAACACCCCCTCCCCCCTGCCTCCTAAAAAAGTTAAAAAGTCAATGAAATAGTAAAAACAAATAGAGCAAATTCTTTTTTCCTTCATCATTTTAAACTTTTTTAATAGTGTTATAAAACCTTTTAAATGTGTACTCGGAATGAATTGACGAGGGTTCCTTTTCCATGAAAATTCTCTCAAAAATAGATTCATTCTAATCTGACTTACGCCATATCTTCTCCTGTAGTCCTTTTTTAAATAAAACCACATGTTCTCGATCTCAGTGTTGTTTGTTTTCTTCTGAAGCGGTTACAAATCC
>JAGSMW010000089.1:0-55845 GCA_029286795.1 Byasa hedistus | reverse complement strand
GCTTAAGATGCTCTTTAAAAGAAGAGCCATTATACAAAAATATGTTCACATTTAAAACATTTTGAGTTAACTCAAAAGGTTTAGTTAATGATTAGCTTTGGGCACTATTTTTTAAAAAAATTAGACCCTAAAATAAAGCTTAGCCAGACCTTTTACAAAAACTGTGTCTGAACATATCCTTTAAATCTAGTCGTATCGTTCAACTTTCATATGAGCAAAAGATTCGTAATGTCGTTAGTTTATGCGTTTGAAAAGGGTAAGAAGACACGAATAATGGCGCTAACCAAATCAAAACACCCCCTCCCCCCTGCCTCCTAAAAAAGTTAAAAAGTCAATGAAATAGTAAAAACAAATAGAGCAAATTCTTTTTTCCTTCATCATTTTAAACTTTTTTAATAGTGTTATAAAACCTTTTAAATGTGTACTCGGAATGAATTGACGAGGGTTCCTTTTCCATGAAAATTCTCTCAAAAATAGATTCATTCTAATCTGACTTACGCCATATCTTCTCCTGTAGTCCTTTTTTAAATAAAACCACATGTTCTCGATCTCAGTGTTGTTTGTTTTCTTCTGAAGCGGTTACAAATCCGAGCTATGTTAGGGCGATGCCCATAAACTGGCGCAATGCAAATCGAGACAACGAGGAAGGGCCGCCCCGCACGAGGGTGTCGCCCCCCCTTCAGGGGAGGGCGCGGCAAGCGCCTCAGGGGCGTGACCATTTCATCGCCATGCTGTTCCCGCGCCGCCCGCCTATGCCCAACGTGGCCAGGCCGCGCTTGCCGCCGCGCGCCTGCCAGGGAGTGCAGCAGCGTGACCAGGAGTGCGCGCACCGCTGGCGCCAATGGGGTGGCCCGCGCACAGGACGCCTCCGGACGTTGACCTTGTCGCGCGGCACGCCCAGCTCGGCCCATCAGGGCCATGGGCAAGACGGCAAAGGCTTCGTTGACTTCCAACAGGTCCACGTTCCGCCGCCGTCCCCGCGCCTTCTTGAGGGCCTTATGCGTGGCGCCCACGGGGGCCCGTGTGGCTCTCTGAACATTCGGGGCTCCTGGGCATGCGTGGCAGGGGCAACGATGCGCGCCAGCGGCTGTGCAGCCCAGTTCCTTGGACGTGGACTCGCGCTCCGCACCAGGGCGGCGGCGCCCGTCGTTGATGCTGGAGCTAGATGCGGCCGTGATCGTGCCGTCCTTCTGAAGGCGGGCTGGGCTGGAAATCTTGTCCAGCTTGCCTTGGCCGGGCCTCGTCGATGCTGACGTGACGTCGCCCTTGCGCGTGGAGGACGGTGACGGGAGTGATCTCCGGCGGCGAAGGCCTCGCTTTCAAAGGTGGCCGCCTGGGCGCGCCTTGCGTTTCGATGGCATAGGCGCGTCCGGCCTGCTCGCGCGTGTGAAGTGGATTGGCGGCGCCAGTCACGCCAAAAAGTGGCCCATGGAGCGGCCAGGCTCGTAGGCGTCCTCCAGGCAGTCGAGCATCATGTGGTCATAGACCCGGTGCGTGGCCATGCGGTTAGCCCCACGGCCCTTCTTGAGCAGGTACGGGGGCAATTGGTCATTGCTTTCCATGCCGCGGAGACCACGACATAGCGGGATGCCGGCGACCACCAGCTGGTCGTGCGCCAGGATGGTGGCCTCCAGCCGGCGCCGCCACATCTTGGACAGGCGTCACGGCCGCCCGTGCTGCGCGGCAGGACGCCCTTTGACGCCGGGGCCTGGCGGGCGGGCGCATGGCCCTGGCCCCCGCCATCAGGCAGTTGCCGAACAGCACTTCGTCCACTTTCTCCGCCGGCGCCCACGCCCGCGCGCTGCACGGCCGCCTTGATGGCGGGCGCCGCCCAGATCAGGGCCGCGAGGTAGGCGAGTCGCCCTGGAAGGCGCACAGGGGGTGAGGGCTGCGCCGACGATGACGATGGGTCTTGCATGCTTGTCTTGGGTGTCGTGATGTGAATGAATGAAAGCAAGGGAAAACGGGCAGCCACAGCCAGGGCTGCGCTCGTAGGGGGAGGGACAGCGTGGACATGGCCTTCGCGGAGGCGCTGCTGGTGCGCCTGCCAGAAGGCGGTGGTCGGCAGGGTGGCATGTGGCGCATGAAGACTTCGCGAAAACGGCCGGTGTTGCCCCCCCAGCCCAGAAAGGGCGCGAGGTTTCCGGACACATCGCGCGGGCCCACGGGGGTGGTACCAGGACCTCGCAGCTGAGCTCGTCCTCCTCGTGGCGGCGCGGGGGCCACCGTGGCGGAAGTGCAGTCTGTCAGGTATTCGATCTCGTAGAGTAGTCTCCGTAGGAAACAACAGACTCGGACACCAGAGGAGCCCACCCAGGCCCCTTGCCGCCGCGCGTGATGCCGACGTTCTTCCCAGCATTGTCGCCGGGAAGATGTTGGCCGCGACCAGGGTCCTGATGGCATTGCCGTACCGATCACGGCGCCTCTCCAGGCGATTGCGCGGGCCGGAGGTCCAGCCCGTCATCGAAGCATATCCTGCAGCAGCATGTTCAGCGGCACCATTGGCCGCTCTATGTAGAGGTGGGAGATGATGACCTCCTGCCGGCCATCGCCGTCGCGGTCGCTGATCTCGACCTGGCTGTGCCGCATGCTCCGGACTCTGCGATCAGGCGATCGAAAAGCGCTCGCGCGGGAAGGCGACCAGGCTGTACTCCAAGCGTGTCGGCCATGCGCCCCACGCCGGTCGTTGCTGCTTTGACCAGGCGGTACTTGCCTTGACCTGCTCGCGCGTGATTCTCCTTGGGCGCGGCGAGCGGTCCTGGATTGAGCTTGAACACATAGGGGAAAAGGGCTGGCAGGTCGACACCAGCATGACCATGCCCTTGATCCGGGATTGCGATGCGGAACTGGTCGCGCGAATGCGAGTGGTGCAGGAAGTCGACGGTAGAACAGCGTCTTGCCCTGCTTGCCAGGCCCGGGCGTTTGTACAGCTCGGCGCGCGGCTTGCGCGGATGAGGATGCGCAGGAACTGCACGTAGGCGCTGGGCACGTCGGTATCGACCATAAGTAGGCGCGCGAAAAGCGGAACAGGGCCTTGGAAGTCCTTCTCGCCGAAAAGGGCCGCATTGCCTAGCACCAGGCCGGCCGTCTTGTCGAGGCAGGATGGGCACGGCCCAGGACCAGCTCGGCAAAGCCGTGATGATCTTGCCGACGAGTAAGCGCCCTTGTTGCGGAAAAACAGGCTGGACAGCACTGGATCGGGAAGTTGGCGGACAGGCCGCATGGGCCTGCAGAGCTGCGGCTCCAGGCGCTCGGCCAGGCGGGCGATGTCGCGCCAGGTACTCGAAGGGGCCCGCTGCAGCGCGAATTGCTCACGACTTCGCGCAGCAGCGTCTGCGGCAGCGTCCGAGCGTGGGGGTAGAGCCAGGTAGGCCGGGCGCGCAGCCCGGCCATCCTGGTTCTCTAGTATCCGTGCTGACGGCGGGCCGCACGAAGATGAAAGTCGTTGTGGAAATGCGTGCGGGTGCAGGATCTTGGTGGTGACCGGTTGAAGAGGTCTCGCCAGCTCCGGCTGCAGGTGGTTGACCATGAGCCGAGTAGTGCGCTTGATCTCTGCCAGACCGGCATGGGCTGTGGCGCTGCCGAAATTCCTTTTCAAGGGCCCGGCGCAGCATTCGCGCACGCGCAGGGTCGTTAAGAAGAAATCGATGCGCTCGCGCTGGGCACGCTGATGGCCCAGCCAGTCGGCGGTTTCGAACGCGGGTTGCTTGGCGCGGGCGGATTCAGGCGCGGAACAGGCGGTAATGGCGGTGAAGCCATCCTATCATCGCCCGCGCGATTGTCGTGGGCAGCAGGGTTTGTCCTGGGCAGGAATCGGCATGAAGGTCTCCCGGCGGTACCGCTGCCATGGCCGCTCCGCGCGCTGGCGGCTGGGCGCCCAGCTCGACAGCCTCGGAAGGATGTTGGCGATGCCGCCGACACAGGGCACGGTCATCTGCAGATGGTGATCAGGCCGTTCCTTGAGCCATAGCACGCAGTGCAGCGTGACCTTCGGCCGCGGCGCCCAGGCATCATGCATCACCGTGCTCCTGCGCCACCTTGATGGACCTGCTCGATGGCATTGAGTTCGACACAGCGCATCGTGGCGCCATTGCGGAGACAGGCTGGCCAGCAAGCGCCTGGTGCTTGTCGAGCACCTCCTTCACATGGCGGATCCAGTTGTCGGCCAGGCCCACGCGACACCTCAGTGCCGCAGCACACCGCCGCAGCCATAGTGGCCCACGACCACAGGGGCTCGACCTTGAGGCTGGTTGCCACCGCGTATGGATGGTGGGACAGGCAGTTCAGGTGCGGGGGCACGACAAAGTTGGCAACGTTGGCGGTTGCACGAACAACCTCGCCGGCTCCAGGCCCGTGACGGTCGCAGGGACGCGGCTGCGGGACAACAGCCGTCCAACATTAGTAGCGGGGTTTTGCGCGACACAGCCGTGAAGAACCGGGCCGTCACGCTCCATCTGCTGCGGCCCATTCGCGGTTTGGACAAAACAGTTCTTCGATGGCGGTTGTGCTTCATAAGCAATCTTTGTTGGGTCAACTCAAAACGCGCGGCAGACGGGTGCGGGATCAGCAGGTATCGCGAACAGCTCGCGGCCGATCAGCATGCGACGGGATCTCGCTGGTGCCGGCGCGATCCGTAGACGTTTCGCATCCCGCCAGAGGCGACACAGTGGGTATCGTTGAGATACCCATTACTCCATAGATTGAACGCCTTCGCCGGACATCCATGTCGCCTTCTCAGGCGCACCACGGGATGACGCTGGCACAGGTCCTTGCCGAAACCTGGGCGAACATGATCCGTTCCCAGCAAGATCGAGGTTTTTGGCGACGTATAGGCCAAATGAGCGACCGCTAGCAGCACGGTGTTACATGTCCGCCACCTTGCCTGAATGAGCTGGAACTCGCCAATGCTTGGCCGAAACTGCTTGCGGTCATGGTGTAGGGCACGACGTTGTTCCATTCACCGACTGCATGATGCCCAAGCGGCCGCCGCGTCAGCACGGCACGCCTACGTAGTCACGGCCGCTCATCAGCACCTTGGCGCCGTTGTTCAGGCCGCCCAGCACGTTCTCGGGCCGGTACCTCGACGTTCTCGAACACCAGCTCGCCCGTTGGGGCTGCCACGCATGCCCCAGCTTGTCAGATTTCGGGGCAATGGAAAAAGCCCTTCAGCCCTTCTCGATCCAGGAAGGCGGTCACACCACGCGCGTTCAGCTCGGGCTCGTCTGGCGTAGACCACCAGCGTCTGTCGGCATCGGAACATTGTGATACACATCTTGGTTTGCCGTTGAGAGAAAGTAGCCGCCCTTGTCCTCGGCCTTGAGCTTCATGCTGATCACCGTGCCGAGCCAGACGCCGGGCCGCTCATGGCCCGCGCGACCACGTGTCGCCGCTGATCAGCTTGGGCAGGTACTTGCCTTTGCGCCTCGTTGCCGTGCGGTTGATCTGGTTCACGCAAAGATTGCGTGCGCGCCATAGGACAGGCCCACCGAGGCAATGGCACGCGAGATCTCCTCCATCGCCACCATTGTGGGTCCAGATAGCCCATGTTGGCCGCCGCCGTACTGCTCGGGACACGGTGATGCCAGCACGCCCAGATCGCCAACTTGCGCCAAAGGTCCATGGGGAACTGTCGTCCGGGTCGACTCGCCAGCGCGACGGTTGCATCTCGCGCTGTGCGAACTCGCGCACGGCATCGAGACAGCGCGTCGATGTCCCGCCAGTTGGAAGTTCAGGCCCGGCAGGTGGAAAAGGCCTATCTCGTGTCTCCTGTGGAAATTTGTGAAAGAAACGACGCCCGGCTCAGTCGGCCAGATCGCGGACCCTGCAAGCAAATCAGCGTGCAGCCCATGGTGGCGATCAGTTCAGCCAGTTTTTCGCGGCCTTCGTCGATGGCATAGGCGCGCCCCTCGGTCACGATGATCGTGCGGACCGGCTGATCACAACGCATTACATGCGGAAGCGATGGCCCTTGGGGGGCCAGCAGATTGACTTGAATTCGATGGTGAGCACGCAGCATTCGGCCGGCATCAGGGCAGCCCTGATAGCCGAGGCGGAATCCAGCGCAGTTGGAACCATGCCGGCATGCAAAAAGCATGCTGTCTGCCGTCAGACCCGGGGCGCCCAGGCCAGGCAGGAATCGACGGTGCCGGGCTTCCAGCAGGGACCAGCTCGGCGCCCAGGGTGTGCATCGCGCCATGGTCGTTGCAAAAAACTGTCTCGCCAACGGCGGGCAAAAGTCGCTGTTGGAAGGTCCAGGCGGAGCACTGTCAGGCAAAAGCCTCACAAATTACGTTTACGTAACGTCAATTATGAAGCATTTTTCCCCTCAGGTGTTTCAACAGAGATCTGCGGGCCTCGGATCCTGCTCTCGCACCTCGGCCAGGGTTGGGCCTCAGACGCCAGGCGGTCCTCGAAGTGGCGGAGATGCGCACAGCAGCACTTCCAGGAAATTGCCGCAGTGGCACGCCCGTGTCGCGGGGACGTAGTAGAGATCGATGATCTCCTTGGCTTCCGTTCAGAGGACGAGTCCAGGGGGGGCCCCCCCCCCGGGCCCTTTGGCCGCAAGGTCAGGCGAAGAAGTGTGCGATTCACGCCGCGCTGTAGACGCGATTGCGGCCAGCAAGGCCCGGCGCGCTCGGGCTCAAGCAAGCCCATGTCTTCAATAGAAAGCGGATGGATCGGGTGTGAGATCGAACTCCTTGGAAAGAATCGCTGATGGTGTAGGGAGTCGACATGGCTGGAGAGTCCGCCAGGCTTCCACAGCCGGCGGCCATGGGGATGCGACGGGTGACGTAACGTCAAAGCTGCGGAATTTGCCACAGGAACTGCGGCCGGATGTGGCATCCGGGAGGGTGCGACGAAGAAGACCGGCAGGAAATAAAAAGAGAGCGCGTCAGCCGCTCCTTTTTCTGGGATGTCCGTTTTTGGAGTTCGTTTGGCTGTCCGTTGGCTGTTCTGCCTGTTTCCCCGTTTCCTGCGGCCAAGCAAACCCCGGATTGCTTTGGGCTACGGGGTTTTCTTGGGCTGGAAGAGCCTGAGAGACCTACTTTCACACGGGAACCCGCACGATCATCGGCGCCAAAGTCGTTTCCACTGTCCTGGTCGGGATGGGAAGGAGTGGGGTACCAACTGCTGAGGTAATCAGGCATACTTCGTTGTCATGTGCTCAGGAGCAACACACGAATTCATAGAGTCGTAATCCAGCTTTGTATTTTGACTGCGCCTTACCTTGGCATAAACCACCTGATGATCACGTCATCAAAGTTATCGGGTCAAGCCTCACGAGCAATTAGTACTGGTTAGCTTAACGAATACTGCGCTTCACACCCAGACTATCAACGTCCTGGTCTGAAACGACTCTTTAGGGGGGATCAGGACCCGGCAGATCTCATCTTGAAACGAGTTTCCGCTTAGCGGCTTTCAGCGGTTATCCTTCCACACTTAGCTACTCGGCAATGCACTGGCCGTGACAACCGATACACGAGGTGTGTCCACTACGCGTCCTCTCGTACTAGGAGCAGGCTTCCTCAAATCTGCAGCGACCACGGAAGATAGGGACCAAACTGTCTAACGAGCCTGCGTATAACCAGCTAACGTACATCTTTAAATGGCGAACCGCCCACCTTGGGGACGACTACAGCCCCAGGATGAGATTGAGCGACTCGAGGGGACCAAACACGCCCGTCGATATGAACTCTTGGGCGGTTCTCAGGCCTGTTATCCCCAGAGTGGAGGGGGGAGTACCTTACCGTTGAGGCGATGGCCCTTCCATAAGAAAACCACGGATCCACTATGTCCTGCTTCGCATCTGCTCGACTTGTCAGTCTCGCAGTTTTAAGCAACGCTATGCCATGCACTATCGTCACGATTGTCCGACCCCGGACACTAAGAGTACCTTCGAAAACTCCTCCGTTACGCTTTGGGAGGAGGACCGCCCCAGCAAATGCCTACCATGCACTGTCCCCGATCCCGATACGGACCTGGGTTTAGAACCTCAACGCCACCAGGGTGGTATTTCAAAGTCGCTCCATGAGAACGAGCGTCCTCCTAACTTCAAAAGCCTCCACTATCCTACACAGATCCGTTCAAAACCAATACAAGCTACAGTAAAGGTCATGGGGTCTTTCCGTCTTTCCGCGGGGAGAATGCATTTATCACAAACATTTCAAACTTCGCTGAGGCTTGGAGGAGACAGTGTGGCCATCGTTACGCCTTTCGTGCGGGTCGGAACTTACCCGACAAGGAATTTCGCTACCTTAGGACCGTTATAGTTACGGCCGCCGTTTACTGGGGCTTCAATCAAGAGCTTCACCCATATTTAATCTTCCAGCACCGGGCAGGCGTCACACCCTATACGTCCACTTTAGTTGTTGCAGAGTTGCTGTGTTTTATTAAAACAGTCGCAGCCACCGATTTTTTGCAACCGCTGGGGGCTCCCTTTGTTCAAGTTCACCACTTGCGGCATACTTCTCCCGAAGTTACGGGGTCATTTTGCCGAGTTCCTTCTCCTGAGTTCTCTCAAGCGCCCTTAGACTTACTCATCTTCGCGCACCAGTGTCGGTTTGCGGTACGGTCGTGTGTAGCTGAAGCTTAGTGGCTTTTCCTGGAAGCAGGGTATCACTCACTTCGTCTGCAAGCAGACTCGTTATCACCCCTCATCTAAGCCCGGCGGATTGCCTACCAGGCATGACTACAGGCTTAAACCACATATCCAACAGTTGGCGAGACTAACCTGCTCCCGTCCCCACATCGCACTACACATCGGTACAGGAATATGACTGTTTCCCATCAGCTACGCATCTCTGCCTCGCCCTTAGGGGCCGACTCACCCTACGGCAGAGGAACGTGCGTCGGAAAAACCTTGCGCTTACGGCGAGGGGGCTTTTCACCCCCTTTAACGCTACTCAGTCAGCAAATTCGCCACTTCGATACCTCCAGCCGTTACCAGGCACCTCACAGGCTTAAGACGCTCTCCGACCACGTGCAATAAATTGCAAATCCGCAGCTTCGGCATATAGTTTAGCCCCGTTACATCTTCCGCGCAGGCCGACTCGACTAGTGAGCTATTACGCACTCTTTAAATGGTGGCTGCTTCTACCACATCTGACTGTTTTAGCCTTCCCACTCGTTGCCCACTTAGCCAATTTTAGGGACCTTAAGCTGCTGGTCTGGTCGGGTTGTTTCCCTCTTCCTGAGTACGGACGTAGCACCCGGGGTGCTCGGTCCCAAGTGTAATATGCGGTATTCGGAGTTTGCATCGGTTTGGTAAGTCGGGATGACCCCCTAGCCTAAACAGTGCTCTACCCCCGCAGGTAATACTTGAGGCGCTACCTAAATAGTTTTCGGAGAGAACCAGCTATCTCCAAGTTTGTTTAGCCTTTCACCCCTATCCACAGCTCATCCGCTAGTTTGCAAACACTAGTCGGTTCGGAACTCAGTAACTGTTAGGCACTTTCATCCTGGGCCATGGATCGATCACTGGGGATTTCGGGTTCTACACCCAGCGACTGGACGCCTATTCGGACTCGATTTCTCTACGGCTCCCCTATACGGTTAACCTTGCTACTGAATGTAAGTCGCTGACCCATTATACAAAAGGTACGCAGTCACCCTTGCGGGGGCTCCTACTTTTTGTAAGATGCGGTATTCAGGATCTTTTCATCCCCTCCGGGTTTCTTTCGCCTTTCCCTCACGGTACTGGTTCACTATCGGTCGATTACGAGTATTTAGCCTTGGAGGATGGTCCCCCCATATTCAGACAGGATTACACGTGTCCCGCCCTACTTTTCTCTAGGCTCAGTACCCCAGTCGGTTTTCACAACAGGGGCTATCACTACTATGGCCGGACTTTCCATTCCGTTTTGCTAACAGTCGTGCTATCACTAGAAGGCTCTTCCGATTTCGCTCGCCACTACTTTCGGAATCTCGGTTGATGTCTTTTCCTCGAGCTACTGAGATGTTTCAGTTCACCCGGTTCGCCTCGCATACCTATGTATTCAGTAGCGATCACCTTGGGGTGCGTTTCCCCATTCAGAATATCACGGATCAAAGCTAATTGCCAGCTCCCCGAAGCTTATCGCAGGCTATCACGTCTTTCGTCGCCTATCATCGCCAAGGCATCCACCACATGCTCTTAGTCACTTGACCCTATAACTTTGATCTCTCTTGCGAGATTTCGCCGTTTCTTTCAAGGACTTGCGAGGTCTCTCACCCCCATCGCGCGTTAGCCGTAATGGTGATATGAATTCTTTGACATTTCTGTCAAGAGAACAATTCGTCATTACTTGAATAAAACAAAGTTTCATTCGTTTTTGACGCAATCAAAATGTTGCTGACGGCACGGTGAGATTAAAATCTCTTTCCGTCAGCAACGCTGATTTCGACTCTATGAATTTTTAAAGAACAGCCGATTGATAGTTAGATAACTATCAACACTAAAGCAGTATCACACGAGACTGCTTTAGTGTTGAGTCAAATATTATAGCACGATTTTTTCATTGCTCTTTTCGCTCCTCCAGCCGCTTTTCAGCTGCTGCCACCAGCGCGAATCTTGGTGGAGGGAGACGGGATCGAACGACGACCCCCTGCGTGCAAAGCAGGCGCTCTCCCAGCTGAGCTAATCCCCCGGGATCCTCGACAACCAGATATTGGATCTGGGGGTCTAGTTGGGGCGCGAACCAACGCACACCGCCTTATCAAGACGGTGCTCTAACCAGCTGAGCTTAACAGACCCAGTACACACACCCTGCAACCAGGGCACATGGCTTGTTCCAAACAACCGATAAGTGTGGGCGTTCAACTTGAACAGCAGTTTTCCAGAAAGGAGGTGATCCAGCCGCACCTTCCGATACGGCTACCTTGTTACGACTTCACCCCAGTCACGAACCACGCCGTGGTAAGCGCCCTCCTTAAGGTTAGGCTACCTACTTCTGGTAAGACCCGCTCCCATGGTGTGACGGGCGGTGTGTACAAGGCCCGGGAACGTATTCACCGCGGCGTGCTGATCCGCGATTACTAGCGATTCCGGCTTCACGCAGTAGAGTTGGCCGGACGCGATCCGGACTAACGACTGGTTTTCATGGGATTAGCTCCCCCTCGCGGTTGGCAACCCTCTGTACCAGCCATTGTATGACGTGTGTAGCACCACCTATAAGGGCCAGAGGATATTGACGTCATCCCCACCTTCCTCCGGTTTGTCACCGGCAGTCTCGTTAGAGTGCCCAACTTAATGTAAGCCAAAATGACAAGGGTTGCGCTCGTTGCGGGACTTAACCCAACATCTCACGACACGAGCTGACGACAGCCATGCAGCACCTGTGTGCAGGTGCTCTTTCGAGCACGAATCCATCGTCTGGAAACTTCATGCATGTCAAAGGTGGGTAGGTTTTTCGCGTTGCATCGAATTAAACCACATCATCCAGCCGATTGTTGCGGGGTCACGTTCAATTCCTTTGCAGTTCAACCTTGCGGCCGTACTCCCCAGGCGGTCAACTTCACGCGTTAGCTTCGTTACTGAGAAAAATTAATTCCCAACAACCAGTTGGAATTCGTTTAGGGCGGGACTACCAGGGTTATCTAATCTCTGTTTGCTCCCACGCTTCGTGCATGAGCGTCAGTACAGGTCCAGGGATGCCTTCGGCCATACGGTGTTCTCGCCATCTACGCATTTTCACTGCTACACGCGGAATTCATCCCCCTCACCGACTCTAGGCCCATGCGTAACAAATGCAGTCCCAGTTGAGCCCGGGATTTCCACATCTGTCTTACATAACCGCCTGCGCACGCTTTACGCCCAGTAATCGTTAACGCTCGCACCCTAAGTATTACCGCGGCTGCTGGCAAAGTAGTTAGCGGGCTATTCTTACGGACCGTCATGGCCTCTCGTTACTAGGAGAAGCTTTTTCGTTCCGTACAAAAGCGTTTACAACCCGAAGGCCTTCATCCTGCACGCGGCATTGCTGGATCAGGCTTTCGCCCCATTGTCCAAAAATTCCCCACGGCTGCCTTCCCGTAGGAGTCTGGCCGTGGTCTCAGTCCCATGGGCTGTCGTCCTCTCAGCCAGCTAAGATCGTAGCTGGTAAGCTTTTATCCCAACAACTACCTAAATATGCCATCGGCCGCTCCAATCGCGCGAGAGGCCCGAAGGTCCCCCGCTTTCATCCTCAGATAGTATGCGGTATTAGCTTACTCTTTCGGAGTTATCCCCCACGATATGGGCACGTTCAGATGTATTACTCACCCGTTCGCCACGAGTCAGAGTCCGAAGACCTGTTACCTTCGACTTGCATGTGTAAGGCAATGCCCCACGTTAAATGTCTGAGGCCAGATCAAAACTCTACAGTTCGATCTTGAATTTAAAGTCTTTCGACTAACTCATAAAAACGGAATGAAGTGAACTTCACTTCTATTCTCTGAGCCGTTTTGGCTTCAAAGAGCCGAGTTCCAAGAACTGGCGTTCGCCTCAAACGCCAAGCTTATCGGCGTATATTTGTAAGGATTCGAAGCGGAGAATTTCTTCTTTACTCCGATCACTGCGATCAGTGAGCTGTATCTAGCACAACTTTCGCTGCACTTTCCCGCTTTTTGCGTTTCTTCTCTACCCTGCCTCAGCAGGAGACGAGAGAGAAGAAAACGCCCGGCGTAGCCGGGCGTTTGGCTTGGAAGAGCTGACGATGACTACTTTCACACGGGAACCCGCCGACTATACTCGGCGCAAGTCGTTTCATGTCCTGTTCGGGAGGGAGGAGTGAGTTACCAAACTTGCTATGGGTCATCAGGCATAACTTTGTTTGTCATGTGCTCAAGGAGCCGCAACACAAACGCGCATTCATAGAGTCGTAAATAGCTTTGTATTGTGACTGGCCTTATGGCTCCCATAACCACATGATGATCACGTCCATCAAGTTATAGGGTCAAAGCCTCAGAGCAATTGTATCAGTTAGCTTAACGCATTACTGCGCTTTCCACACTGACCTATCAAAGTCCTGGTCTTGAACGACTATTCAGGGGGCTCAAGGACCCGGCGATCTCATCTTGAACGAGTTTCCCGCTAGAGCTTCAGCGGTTATCTCTTCCACACAGGCTACTCGGCAAGGCCACTGGTGCGTGACCAACAACCGATACACCAGAGTGGTCCAATTCCGGTCCTCTCGTACTAGAGCAGGCTTCCTCAATCTGCAGCGCCCACGGAGAGATAGGACCAAACTGTCTCACGACGTTTAACCCAGCCACGTACCTCTTTTAAATGGCGAACAGCCTACCTTGGGACCGACTACAGCCCCAGGATGCGACGAGCCGACATCGAGGTGCCACACACCGCCGTCGATATGAACTCTGGGCGGGATCAGCCTGGATCCCAGAGTACCTTATCGCGTTGGCGTGGCCCTTCCATACAGAACACAACGGCATCACTATGGTGCTTTCGCAATCTGTCGACTTGTCAGCTCGCAGTAACCGCTTATGCCATTGCACTATAGTAACGATGTACGACGCCGTAAATAGCGTACCTCGAACTCCTCCGTTCGCTTGGGAGGAGACGGCCCCCGTCAAAACTTGCCTACCATGGACTGTCACCAGATCCCGATAAGGGACCTGGGTTAGAACCTCAAAAAGCAACCAGGGTGGCATTTCAACGTCGCTCAGAGAACTAGGTCCTCACTTCAAAGCCTCCACCATCCTACACAGATCCGTCAAAAATCAATACAAAGCTACAGTAAAAAGGTTCATGGGGTTCTTCCGTCTTTCCGCGGGGAGATTGCATCATCACAAACATTCAACTTCGCTGAGTCTCGGAGGAGACAGTGTGGCATCGTACGCAATTCGTGAGGTGGAGCTTACCGACAAGGAATTTCGCTACCTTGGACCGTTATCGTTACGGCCGCCTGTTTACTGGGACTCAATCAAGAGCTTGACCCCATCATTAATCTTCCAGCACGGGAGGCGTTCAAACCCTATACGTCCAATTTCGTGTTTGCAGGTGCTGTTGTTTTATAAACAGTCGCAGCCACCGATTTTTTTTGCAACCGATTTTGGGCTCCCTTTGTTCAAGTTCACTACTTGCGGCATAACCTTCTCCGAAGTTACGGTATCAATTTGCCGCGAGTTTCCTTCTCCAGAGTTTTTTTTTCCTTTCTCAAGCGTTGAGATACTCATCTCCGCGCACCAGTGTCGGTTTGCGGTACGAGCGTGTGTAGCTGAAGCTCGTGGCTTTCATGGAAGCAGGCGTATCACTCACTACGTGCAAGCAAGTACTCGGTATCACCCCTCATCTAAGCCGCGCGGATTTTGCCTACCAGGCATGACTAAGGCTTTTGAACAACATATCCACAGTTGCTAGCTAATTCTCCGTCCCCACATCGACTACACATCGGTAACAGGAATAGTGACCTGTTTCCCATCAGTACAGCATTCTTCTGCCTCGCTTAGGGGCCGCACTCACACGTACGCCGATGAAGTTGCGGTAGGAACCTGCGCTTACGGCGAGGGGCTTTTAACCCCTTTTAGCTATCATGTCAGATTCGCAATTCTGTACCTCCAGCACCCGTTACACCAGGCAATCCAGGCTACAGAACGCTCTCCTACCCCACTTGCAATAAATTGCAAATCCGCAGCTTCGGTAAACTGGATTAGCCCCCGTTACATCTTCAGCTGCAGGACCACGACTCGACTGTGAGCTATTCGCTTTATTTAATGATTGCTGCTTCTGAAGCCAACATCTGATGTTTTAGCCTTCCCATTCGTTCACACTTAGCCATTTTAGGGACCTTAGCTGGCGGTATGGGTTGGTTCACCTCTTGAGTACGACGTTAGAACCCGGTGCTTCTGTCTCCCAAGCTGTGGACTCTGCGGTATTCGGAGGTTGCATCAGGTTGGAAGTCGCCATGACCCCCTAGCCTAACAGTGCTCTACCCCCCGCAGGGTATACGTGAGGCACTACCTAATATTTGTCTCGGAGAGGAACCAGCTATTTCCAAGTTTGTTTAGGCCTTTCCCCCATCCCACGATCACCGCTAGTGTGCAACACTAGTCGGTTCGGACTCAAGTACTGTTACGGAACCTTCACCGGCATGGAATAGATCACTTGTTTCGGGTCTACACCAGCGACTGGACGCCCATTCGGACTCGATTTCTCATACGGCTCCCTATCGGTTAACCTGGCCACTGAATGTAAGGCGGTGACCCATTATACAAAAGGTACGCAGTCACCTTGGGGTTCCTACCTTTTGTAAGCTGCGGTTTTCAGGATCTATTTTCACTCCCATCCCGGGTTCTTTTCGCTTTCCCTCACGGTACTGGTTCACTATCGGTTCGGATGATGAGTTATTTAGCCTGGGAGGATGGTCCCCTCATATGCAGACAGGGTTTCTCGGGCCCCGCCCTACTTTTCTCTCGCTAGTACCACCAGTCGGTTTTCACATAAAGGCTTATCACCTTAATGGCCGGACGTTTCCATTCCGTTTTTTGTTAACCGTCGACTATCCATAGAAGGTATTCCGATTTCGCTCGCCACTACTTTCGGAATCCGGGTGAGTGTCTTTTCCTCTGAGGTACTTAGATGTTTAGTTCTCCAGGTTCGCCTCGCATACCTATGTATTCAGTTATTGCGCTACATTGCGGGGGGGTTTCCCATTCCAGAAATCTCGGATCAAAGCTAATTTGCCAGCTCTCCGAAGCTTATCGAAGGTATCAGTCTTCGTTCGCCTATCATCGCCAAGCATCCACCACATGCTTCTTAGTCATTGCCCATATAAACTTTGATCTCTCTTGAGAGATTTCGCCGTTTTTTTCAAGGACTTGCGAGGTCTCTCACCTCGCGCGTTTAGGCCGTAACCAATGTGAATGATTCTTTGACATTCTGTTCTACGAGAACAATTCGTCATTACTTGGAATAAACAAAGGTCATCGTTTGGACGCAATCAAAATGTTGCTGACGGGCACGGTGAGATAAAATCTCCTTTCCGTCCGCAACGCGATTTCGACTCTATGATTTTACAGAACAGGCGATTGATAGGTAGATAACTATCAACACTAAAGCAGGCTCACACGAAGATGCTTAGTGTTGAGTCAAAAAACATATATAGCACGATTTTTTTTTCATTGATCTTTTCGCTTCCTCCAGCGCTTTCAAGTGCTGCACCAGCGCGATCTTGGTGGAGGATGACGGATCGAACGACGACCCCATGCTTGACAGAGCGTTGCTTCTCCCAGCTGAGGTAATCCCCCGGGATTCCTCGGACAAACAGAGATATTGGAATTGGTGGGGTCTAAGTGGGCCTCTCGACCAACGACCCCCGCCTTAGCAAGACGGTGCTATAGCCAGATGAGCTACAGACCCAGTCCAACACACCTGCAACCAGGGCACATGGCTTGTTCCAACAACCGATAAGTGTGGCGTTCAACTTGAACAGCAGTTTTCCAGAAAGGAGGTGATCCAGCCGCAACTTCCGAGACGGCTTACCTGGGTACGACTTCACCCCAGTCACGAACCCCGCCGTGGTAAGCGCCCTCCTTGCGGTTAGGATACTACTTCTGGCGAGCGACCCGCTCCCATGGTGTAGGGCGGTGGTGTACAAGGCCCGGGAACGTATTCACCGCGGCGTGCTGATCCGCGATACTAGCGCATTCCGACTTCACGCAGGAGTTGCAACTGCGATCGGACTACGACTGGTTTTATGGGATTGGCTCCCCATCGCGGGTTGGCAACCCTCTGTACCAGCCTTGTATGACGTGTGTAGCCCCACCTATAAGGGGCATGATGATTTGACGTCATCCCCACCTTCCTCCGGTTTGTCACCGGCAGTCTTGCTAGAGTGCCCAACTAAATGATGGCAACTAACAATAAGGGTTGCGCTCGTTGCGGGACTTAACCCAACATCTCACGACACCGCAAGCTGACGACGCCAGGCAGACCTGTGTGCAGCGTTTTGGTTCTCTTTCGAGCACGAATCCATCTCGGAAACTTCCTGCCATGTCAAAGGTGGGTAAGGTTCTTCGCGTTGCTTCGAATTAAACCACATGCTCCACCGCTTGTGCGGGCCCCCGTCAATTCCTTTGAGTTTCAACCTTGCGGTCGTACTCCCCAGGCGGTCAACTTTCACGCGTTAGCTTCGTTACTGAGAAAACTAATTCCCAACAACCAGTTGACATCGTTTACGGCGTGGACTACCAGGGTATCTAATCCTGTTTGCTCCCCACGCTTTCGAGCCGCAGCGTCAGTTACAGACCAGAGAGCCGCCTTCGCCACTGGTGTTCCTCCATATATCTACGCATTTCACCGCTACACATGGAATTCCATCCCCCTCTACCGTACTCTAGCCATTGCAGTCACAAATGCAGTTCCCAGGTTGAGCCCGGGGATTTCACATCTGTCTTTCAATAACCGCCTGCGCTCGCTTTACGCCCAATAAATCCGGACAACGCTTGCCACCTACGTATTACCGCGGCTGCTGGCACGTAGTTAGCCGGTGCTTATTCTTACGGTTACCGTAATGGGCCTCTAGTATTAGGAGAAGCTTTTCGTTCCGTACAAAAAGCAGTTACAACCCGAAGGCCTTCATCCTGCACGCGGCATGGCTGGATCAGGCTTTCGCCCATTGTCCAATATTCCCCACTGCTGCCTCCCGTAGGAGTCTGGGCCTCTTTAGGCCGTGTCTCGTCCCCAGTGTGGTGGTCGTCCTTCTCAGACAAGCTACAGATAGTCGGCTTGGTAAGCCTTTTATCCCACCAACTACCTAATCTGCCACGGCCCGCTCAACGCCGCGAGGCCCGAAGGCCCCCGCTTTCATCCTCAGATCGTATGCGGTATTAGCTACTCTTTCGAGTAGTAGTTATCCCCCACGAATGGGCACGTTCGATGTATACTCACCCGTTCGCCATCGTCCCAGCGTCGAAGACCTGTTTACCGTTCGACTTGCATGTATTAGGCACGCCGCCAGCGTTCGTCCTGAGCCAGGATCAAACTCTACAGTTCGATCTTGAAATTTAAATCTTTCGACTAACTCATAAAAACGGAATTGAAGTGAACTTCACTTCTATTCTCATGAGCGTTTTTGGCTTCAAAGAGCCGAGTTCCAAAGAACTTGGCTGTTCGCCTCAAACGCCCACGCTTATCGGCTGTATATTTTTAAGGATCGAAGCAGAGAATTTCTTCTTGCTTCGACTCGCTGCGATCAGGCGAAGCCTTGAATTCTAGCACAGTTTTTGAGCGTTTCGTTGCAATCAAATTCTTCGATTTCTTTTCAAACAGCGATCTGCATCGCTTCTCTTCAGCAGAGCCTGCATTGTGCACGTTTTTTCATGCTGTCTACAAGACTTTTCTGACTCATCGTGTCTGCAAGGCAGTGTGGCGACGAGGGATCGAACTATAGCATGGGTTTTTACCGATGGCGTGAAATTCGTGAACTTCCTTGAAGACACGTGAAGAAGAGGAAAGAAGCCAAGGCCCCGCACTCTGAAACCCGCCGGAGCCTGCCCTGCGGGCAGGCTCCGGGCGGGGAGGCCTTGCTGCGGGCCTGCACAGGGAATCGGACCCATAGATAATGCGCGCACGATGGCATGATTAACTTTGATAGACGAAGACGCCCAACGGCGTCGGGATGTGGCGACTTCTCGGACCACGCCCAAGTTTTCCCTGGAGAGCGGCGAACGTGTGGGCCTGATCGGTCGACGAAACGGCGCGCAGGGAAGTCCTCTTTGTTGAAGATTATTGGCGGAAATGGCCAGGCCGATGACCGGCCAGGTCAAGGACGCAGTCCGGTATCCGCATTACTTATGTGGCGCAGGAGCCGGTGTTGTGCCCGAGCAGACGATCTTCGAGTCGGCGTCCGCCGGAATGCCGAGGGTGCTTCGCCGCGCGCGGGCGCGCTATCTGGCGGGTGGCGAGGGCGAGGATCTCGATGCGATGCAGTCCAGATCGAGGGCCTATGGACGCCGGGGAATTGGGATAGCAGGCGAGTTGGAAGAGACGCTGCAGCGGTGCACCTGGATCCCGACGCCCTGGGGGCACGTTGTCCGGGGGGATGAAGAAGCGCGTTGCGCTTTCCCAGGCGCTGGTGGCGCGTCCTGAAGTGCTGCTGCTGGACGAGCCTACCAACCACCTGGACCTGGATGCAACGAGTGGCTGGCAGAGCTTGCGGCCTGAACTTCAAGGGCAGCGGGGTGACCAGTACCCACGACCCGCTTCCTTCCTGGACCGCGTCTCCACGCGCATCGTGGAGCTGGATCGTGGAACGTGCGATCCTATCCGGCAATTTCGTTCAATACCAGCAAACCAAGGAAGATCAGCTGGCCCAGGGAAGCCGTGATCAATGCCAAGGCGACAAGCTGCTGGCACAGGAGGAGGGTGGATCCGAAAGGGCGTGGAGGCGCGCCCGCACGCGCAAGCCAGAGCCGCATTGGCCGATTGGAGCAGTTGCGGGCACAACCGCGCCTGCCCGCGCGATGTGCTGGCGGGCGTTGAAGATGGACCATTGCCTCGGGCCGGGGCGATGGATACCAGGGCAAGATCGTGGCAGAGCTGACCGATGTGCCAAGTCCTTTGGCGACAAGCAGATCGTCTCGCATTTCAGCGCCACCATCCATGCGCGGGTGAACAAGGTGGACTGATTCGGGCCCAACGGTGCCGCAAAAGACGAGCGCCAGATGATTATGGGCGAAACTGGCGCCGACAAGCGGCAACGTGCGGATGGGTGCGGAATCTGCAGGTGGCTTACTTCGACCAGATGCGCACCAGATCATAGGAGCCACGCGGAGGGACTTTCCATCGCTCCTGGCAGCGAGTGGAAGAGATCGGCAACCAGAAAAAGCACGTGATGAAGAGCTATTATCTGTAGGTTTCTGTTCTCTCGGCACGCGCCGCAATATCACTGTGCGTTCACTGTCGCGGCGAGCGCAACCGCATGCTGCTGGGCGCCTGTTTGCCCGCCCCGCGAATGGGCTGGTTATGGACGAGTCCGACCCAAGCGACCTCGATTATCGAGACGCTGGAGATGTGGAAGACCGCGCAGAACTACGACGGCACGTGGTCTGGTCAGCCATGACCGCAGTTTCCTGGACAACGTGGTCACCAGCACCATTGCCTGGGAAGGGCCGGGCAAGTTGGCGCGAATACGAAGGCGGCGTGCAGGACTGGCTGAACCAGTCGCGCCGCAGCCAGGATCTGGCCGAGGCTGCACAGGCCCCAAGCATGCCAAGGAAGAAGAAAGCAGACGGCCGGTGCGGCAAGCGACAGGCAAGCCCAAGCGCAAGCTCGCTAAAGGAGCAGAGCGAGCTCCGATCAATTGCCCGAGGACCATCGCATCGCTGGAGGCGGAGCAGAAATCCATTCGCGAGCCCCTGGCCGACGGCTCGCTGTATGCCAAAAAGACAACTACCGCGCCGCGTTCAGTTGCACCAGCGCGAGGAGGCGAGATCGATGAGGACAGCTGAGGGAGGCGCTGGAGCGCTGGAGGCGCTCTTGTACGAGTAAGCACCGTGTCGAACTGACAAAAAAAGAGCGCCATGCGCTCTTTTTTCATTGGCGCCGCCAGAGCCGGCCGTTGCGCTCAGATGAGTGGGTTGCCACCTGGTCGAACCTATGCGCAGCTTGCCAGCAAGGCGGCAGGAGATCTGGTTGGGGGCAGCACTTCGTCGGCAGCGCCGGGGCGAGGGGCCTCGCGCGGCATGCCGAAGACGATGCAGCTGGCCTCGTCCTGACGAGGTTGTTAGCTGCCTGCACGCGCATTTCGGCATGGCGACCGCACCATCGGCGCCCAATGCGGTGAGCATGATGCCGTAGGCGTTGCGGCCCGCGCAGGCGGCCACCGACTTGAACAGCACTTCGACGAAGGCTGTGGCCCGAATTCCCGGCGGGCTGTCATCGACCACGGCGGACATAGTTGCGCCGCGCGCATGCAAGAGAAGAGAAGAAAATGCTTGCCACCCGGGGCGGATAGGCATGAAACCGGGACAGCAGACGCTCGCCGTGCTGCGCTTCCTTCACGGTTCATCTGGCAAAGGATGTGAGCGGGCCGCGAAGCTGGTGGTGAAGCGGCGCATGTGCTGGGGATGACGATGGCCGGGCAGTCGGCCGGCAGATGGGTGAGCACTTCGCGGATGCCTCGGTGCGCCCGGGGAGGCGCCAGATGGAACCAGCGTCTCCGTGGAAAGCCGCCCAGCAGGACGTCGGTGCAGCCTGGCGCGGCACGGCCGAACCTGCAGAGGAGCGACCGGCGCTTGCCGCGTGCCTGCGCAGGGGGGGGGGGGGAAAGGGGCTGCCACTGAGGGGAGCGACCGGCAGACGCAGTACGGGCCACGGGGAGCAAACGCGGATCTTGTCCACGATCTGCGCGGCCAGTTCATGCAGGCCGTTGGCGACACCCACGCGCGGCTGGGCAACAGAAGTCGATGGCGCCCAGCCTCCGTGCGCGCATGGTTGACTCGGCGCCGCGTTCGGTCGCGTGGAGAAGATCAGGACCACGGCATGGGACGCAGGCGCATGAGCCCGGCCCAGGAAGTCGATGCGTCCATGCGAGGCATTTCCACATCGAGCGTATCACGGTCGGGATCATCTCGCGAATCATTTCGCGGCGATCAGAGGGTTGGCCGAGCCCGATTGCCATTCCATGTCGTGTGGCGATGATGATCTCGGACAGCAGACTGCGCACCAGCGCAGAGTCGTCACCACGATCACCCTGATTTTCCTGTCAATTCCTTTGAACCTTCCTCAAAAACAGGTCGAGAGCAGCACCTGCCGTATGCGTTGCCACGACGGACTGCATTGACGCGCGTGAAATTCTGCTGTACCAGCTCCTTCCGGATGGGCAGTGTGCCAGGCGCTTTTGACCCATGGCCTTGCAGCTGGCCGGGAAGAACACCACCTTGCTAGGCGTTAGATGTCAGCAAATCCTTCCAGAGACGATGGGGATGCGTTCGGTCCTGCAGGTAATGCGTGACGAAGGCGGTTGTATTCGGTATTGCGTTCGCCCACGTTCATGGTGGTGAAGTTGTGCATCACCGCCCGCCGCCGAAGATCTTGGCCTTGCAGCAGACTCGCGCCGGGGCACCGAGCTTGAGGCTTTCGTTGATCAGCAACTCCATGGCGTACGAGCCCGTAGCGCCGATGCATCCGGCAGAGTCGCCGTCGGGCAGCATGAAATGGTTCATGCCGCCCACGCGCATGGTGCGGTCCCCAGATGCGCCAGAGATGCAAGAGCCCAGCACGGTGACCGGATCACGTCCCCGTTGGGACAAATTATTTCGCCGGCAGCACCTTGAGGCGTTGTGCTGTGAAATGCGGGTCGTATAGAAGAACGAAGCCTCGCCAGGTAGCGCTGCTGGCGCTTGATCTGCTCCAGCGGAGGAACGCGGCACCCGATCGCCCGGCGCCGGATAGTCTGCAGCGGTAGAGCTGTTGAGGCGCGGCATGCGGCTACGCTCGCGAGGGCTCGGTGGCGTGCCGAAGGCAGGGCGGTCTTCCGATCATTGGGAGCACCCCCTGGCGTGCGGCAGGCCTGCGTCACGGCGCTCATATACGGGTCTTCCCCTTGAGCGTGAACAGATCGCGCGATTCACTGAAGTTCTCGGCATGCCCGACGAACAACAGGCACCAGGGCTTCCTCATCACGCGTGGAAAATGCGCCTCCCACACGCGGCGCTGTCGTGGCCGCGTCCAAGTAGATCTCACGTTGGGGCAGAAGCAAGGAAGACCCACGTCGAAGTGGTCGCGTAACGGCCGTCGTTCACGTATCAGGTTGAGTTGAAAACTCCACCAGCGTCGCAAGTTCGGGCTTGACGCGCACCCAGCCGTGCATTGCCGGCCTTGCCCCGCAGGAAAAATCGGTGCGGCGCTCGTCGCTCATGCCCTTGATGCTTTCGGCGCGTAGACGCCGTCCGATGCCGTGTCCAGCACGGCTCGAGTCGATGTCTCTGCCGCACTGAAAGCTGGGCGTGGCAACCCAGCCGCTTCCGCGCCGTCATGACGATGGAGTAAGGCTCTTCCTTCCCCCCTTCCCCGGTCGAATCCGCGATTGCAAAACCAACCGTCCGGCCGTGCCGCCGGCTTGCTGCGCAGATGTCTGGGCAAAAGATCTCGAAATGGTGCTGCTCGCGAAAGAACGCCGTGAGATTGTGGTCAGCGCATTCCACGAACTCCTGGCTCCTGCCAACTTTCCACTCGTCTCGGAGACTGCGACTCCAGCCGTCCGGTAGGTGGAGAAGCTGTCGTAGCCCGTCTCGCGCAGGCGCCGCGACAGGCGTGCTGTAGACCATGGCGTGCTTGCCATCGTGCAGGCTGATGCCGGCCCGCTGGTATCGGCGCCTGTACGCGGCGGGCAAAGTCCCGCGTACGACCATTCTAATTCGCGCCCCTGGCCAGGCCCGTTGCAATCCCCGCGTCGGCGACGGGAACGTGCGGGGCCATGCCGCATTGTAAGAGGCCCGGTCGCATGATGTCCTACAGTGCTCGGTGGCAGAACGGGTCTCAGTCGACCGAGGCGACCAGGCCCCTGTCCACGTTGTTCATGAGCTTTTCGATGTCCACAGGATGAGCATGCGCTCGCCCACGGAACCAGCCAGGCCCCAAATGCAATCCGCTGTCGATGGCGCTTTCGATGTCCGGGCGGGCCGCACGGCTTCGGGAGCCAGTTCCATCCACGTCGCTGACCGAGTCCACAGATCCCACCAGCGCGGTTGCGCCATGTTCAGGATTATGACGACGGTGAAAGGCTGTTTGTATTCCACCGTGGTGCAGTGTTGAACTTCAGCCCATGTCCACGATGGCACGATGTGCCCGCGCCGATTGACCACAGCCCTTGATGAATTCCGGCGCATTGGCGTGTCGTGTCGGCGGCTCGTAGCCCGGATTTCCTGCCCTTCAGATTTCGATGCCGTATTCCTCCTGGTCCCCGGCGGAGGTCAGGTACTCCGCCCGCGCGCCGTTGGCTGCGCCTTCTGCGGTCTTAGCGATCACGCTCGTGGCTCAGCTCCTGCAACTGTCAAGCCCGCGCCGTGGTGGCGAAGGCCATGGTTTCTTGGCGGCGCGCAGGCACTGCCTGCGCGCCGTCGATTGTGGTCAGGTATCCCTGTCCCGTTCATGGCGTGCACGACCCACCAGCGCCGGTGTCCGAATCCCAGCGCCACCGTGCGCATCGCCAGGATGGTGCGCCCGAAACGTTGGGCACCTTGCGTGTAGTTCGATTCAAGGTTCTTGACCACCACCTGGTGCTGGCCCGCAGCCCTCGTCCGAACCACAGGGCCACGCGGCTGCCGTCCGGACTCGACCACCACCATGATTTTGCGGACTTGCTTGTTGTCGCTGCGCGGCACGCGGAAGGGCTTTTCAGCGCGAACACGTGCATGTCCTCGTCGCGCACCTTCCCAGCGCGTGCCGTTGGGCCCACGGTGTTGACGTCTTCGGCCGTGACCATAATGACTCGACCACCGAGGACAGCGGCAGGATTAGACCTCGTCGCTTACCGCCGACTTTGGCCGACCGACATGCCATCCATGATGGCCAGGGTCAGCGCAGCGAACGCCACGCGCATGCCCTTGCCCTGGGTGACTCGATCTCGACCGAGCCGCCCAGCGCCGCGATATTCGCTTGACCACGTCCATGCCCACGCCGCGCCCGGACCGTCGGTGACCACGGTCTGCGGGGAAAGCCGCGCGAAGATCACTGCGCAGAACCTCCTGATCGGGCTGTTTTACGAGACCACTCATTCCGCGCTCCGCGGGGCCTTCTGGAGAATCCGCTGCGGTTCATGCCGCCCCGTCGTCGCCACCTGATGAGATTGAGCCGCCCTGATTGGACGCTGCCAGCGTCAGCGTGGCCGTGGTCGGACTTGCCGCCGCCGGCTGTCCTCGGGCATTTCGATGCCGTGGTCCACGCTGTGCGCACCAATGGTTCAGCGGGTCGGTTATCTTCGAACCTATCCCCTTGTCCATGCTCCGTGGCCTTCGCCCATCGTGATCAGGTCGATCTTCTTGCCCAGCTTTGCCGCCAGGTCGCGCAGCATGCCGCGGAAACGGCCTGAACACGGTGGACATGGGAATCATGCGGATGGACATCACCAGATTCCCGCAGATCGCGCCGTAATTGTCTCCAGGTCGGCCAGCCTGCGCAGCATTTGCTGTGTAGGCCGATTGCGTCCATTTCCATGGCTTTTTTGCGCCCAGGCATTGCCTGGGTATGACCAGCTCGCCCCCGGTTGATGAGCTGGTCGACCTTGACACCCGACACTCGATGCTGGTGGGACCCCATCTGCTGCCTGCTGCGTCTGGGCCGCCGTCTGTGCGGCGGGCTTGGCCACGTCGCCGGCCGTCTTTATGCCAGCGCGCATCGGCCTGGTGCATTCACCGGTGCGGGCGCGCCTTTGTGAAGAGGCCATAGTCCTCATCGTCAGGTCTGGATAAGCCGGCCGAGGCCAGGGCGGCATCGGGGTCGTGCGCATGCTCTTCAGTGGCCGGGGCTTGCGCCGCCACCGCTGCGGGTGCTGCTTTCGCAGATGCTCCGCCGCCCCGTGATGCGGACCTCTCCTTGTCCCTGGAAGGCGAACAGATCGAGCAGGTCTTCGTCGGGACGAGGTCTTCACTCAAGAGAGGAGGCTTTGCGGCTGATCGCAGGCCAGGTCCTCGATGCTGCCCGACTCGTGAATGTCGCGGAACAGCTCCTTGATGCCTCGGCCTCTCCAGGCGCTCCCGCGGACCAATCATGATAGGCAGGCGAACGTCCGCCGCTGCTGGTGCGTGCCGACGGCGCCGCCCGAAGACCATGTGCTTTTGCTCAACCGGGGGCCGGATCCCTGCGCTGGCGCAGCCACAGGGTGCTGTAGCCGGGGCGGTGGCGGGAGCCGCGCTGCCGCTGCAGTACGGCGCTGCGGCCTTCCGCCAGCGTCTCGATGCGTGCCACAGATTCCGTGGTGGACATGGCCTCGCCCTCGTTGCCGCCTGTGGCGTGCCAGCAGCCTGCGGCTGGCATCAGCCTGACTCCAGCACACATCGACCACTCCGGAATCGGAGTGATCTTCGTGCCGCGCAGCGGTCGAGCACGACTCCATGCGGTTGCGTGGGCGTGCTGCGGTCACGATCGGCAAGCCTGACTGGAGGTGTGGTGGGTGGGCCGGAGTGGGGCCGGCTTGGCGGCGTCTTGGAGTCGAGTGCGCGCAAGTGGGGCTGGTGGGGAGATGCCGTTTGATGTTCCCTCGTCAACATTGGCCGCTGACAGATCCAGATTCAAAGCAGCATCTGCTCCATCTGGTCCGGGTTCTTTGCGGGACGCTTCTTCGAAGAAGATTTGATAGAACTGGCTCGGTCGAATCTGCGGCCCGCCTCTGCCCCATCCTTGTAGATCCGCCATCTTTGGTCCTGCTGTTTTTCCTGTTGCCCGTACTTATTCGGCTCAAAACGCTACTTCTGAATGACTCGATCCAACGGTTTTGGATCGAGGGCTTGACCAGCCAGCCCGTGGCGCCCCTGCGGCGCGTCCGGCCTGCTTCATCTGGTCGCTGGATTCGGTGGTGAGAATGAGAATCGGCGTGTTCTGGAACTTTGGGTCTTTCGCTCGCTTGCTGTGGGGTCAGACCGATGCCATCCAGACGCGGCATGTTCTGGTCGGCCAGCACCAGGTCGACTTGTTCGAGCTGTGCCTTTTCGAGCGTCATCCACGCCGTCAAACCGCCCTCCACAACGCGAAAAGCCCGCCCCTTGCGAGGGTGACGCCACCATCTTTCGCATCGAGGGGGAATCATCAACAGCCAGAATCGATCGCATGTATAGCTCCAACAGACGGGCAATAAAAGGTAGAAGAGGCTGTCTTGGTCAGAACAGCTCGACCGAGCCAGCATCCATCTCGCTTTGCGTGACGGGATTGGGCCGGTCGGGTATCGCCGGCATGCCCAGGATCGCCTCCCCCTCGTCCACGCCCATGGTGGCTGCGGCCAACTGGAACGCGCAGCCTTGCAAAATCTTCGTAATATGGGCGATACTTGGATACATGTCGTGGAACTGCAACTCGCAACCCGCCAACCGAACGTGGAACCGCGCGGCGGTCCAGCTCGGGCAAGCGCCTAGCGCCTCACCGGCCAGCTGGCCGTGGTCTCGTCGAAACGGTCCAGCAGGTGGTTTTCTCGTTGCATGATTGAGAAGGCCTTCCAGGCGCTGCAGATCGCGCATCGCCACCAGCAAGGCATCCTTCAGGTCTTCGGCCACCATGACGGGCATGGGGATCGGCAGGCTCGCCCGAAGGCTTGTGCGTGACTGCCTGTTACTACTCACCCACCAGCGTTTTCAAAGCCCCATTTCGCATGCTCTGCAGCATGGCCAGCCCTTTGTCATCGTCCCAAGGATTCACGATCCCTGTGAATACACGACCACTTGCATTTATGTTCCAAAATGTACTCATTATGCTGCCCCCTGTGATTGCAGAACCACCGCCCAAGCCCTTCCTCATACTGCACATCGAGATCGGGGCCGCCAGGGCGCTGTCTGCGGCTGAGCCTGCTGCTCTGGCGGTCTGGTCTGCGAGATTGTCGCGGTCGCCTGCTCTGATGCCGCGGCCTTGTCCGCGCTGTCAGAACCAGGCTTCGACCTCATCCTGGCCGACTACCACCTGCCCGGCTTCACGGCGCTGGACGCCTGGGAGCTGGTGCGCCGCCAGCCCGGGCATCCGCCCTTTGTGCTGCTGTCCGGCGCCATCGGCCTGCTTCGGCCGCCGTGGACGTTGATGCGCGAGGGCATCAGCGACTAACGATCAAGGGACGCACATCACGCGCCTGCCCCATTTTGTCCTCGCGTGCGCTGTAAGTGCACGAGGCCCGCTGGCGCGCCGCCAGCGCGGTCGGGCCGAGCTGTCCGGCGTCCGAGCGGCGCCTGTTGCCGGATCTGCCCGAGCATCTTCATACCTCCCTAGCGCGAGCGCGCCAGCATTGCCCCGCGAGATCCACGATGACATCGGCGGCTCGCTGACCTCGGTGAAGTTCGTTTGCCTGGATTGGGCGCGCATGCGCCGGCGGGCGGACTGCGCGAGCATGCGCTTGCCCGCGCTGGAAATGCTGAGCATGCGCTGGGTGCAAGCCAGCGCTCATGATGAACCTGCGCCCTCCCTGCTGGAACCAGGGACTGGTGGCCGCCGTGCAAGTGGCTGGCCGAGAATTTCGAGCGCCGCACGGGCGTGCCCACCCGTGCGCATCAGTCCGCGATAGCATGGGACTCGCCGCCCGACATCCGGTCGATGGCCTACCGCACGGCCAGTATGCTGGCTTGACCAACGTCGGCAATATGCCCAGCGCTCCATGTGTACACGTCTCTCGTACCGCGAAGGTTTCTCACGCTGGAGGTGACGGACGACGGCGTGGGCCTGGCCGAAGCGCGCGCGCAAGCCCGAATCCTTCGGTTGCGCGTCGGGGCGAGCGTGCGCGCACCGTTCAGGGCTGGCTGGATATGCAGCAGTCAAGACGGGCGAGGAACCGTCTTCATCTCTCCATTCCTCTGGACGATGGCGGCACTTGCCCTAATATCCCGGGCAATGAATGCTGAACGCCATGGCGGGCGTGACCCTTTTTCCAGGAGGCCGACTTTGATCCACGTGGTGCTGTGCGACGACCATGCGGTGCTGCGCCGGGGCATCCGTGACAAAAAAACCCCTGGCCCGATGCAGTGGACATCGCGTCAACCGCCGAAGCAGGCACTATGCCGAGCTGCGCGAACAGCTTGCGCACTCGCCAATCCTTCGTCCGTGCTGCCTGCCTGACATCAACATGTGGCCGCCGATTGGCCGGAAGCCCTGGCCACGTGCGCGAAACCCATCCTCTGATCGTGCTCATAGGTGCTCCATGTACCCCATATGCAGTACGCGCTGCGCTGCTTAAGTCGGTCGCGCAGGGGCTACGCCAACAAGGCATCGACCCGGTGCTGCTACGAGGCTGTGCGTACCGTGGCCACGGGGGCGCAAGTACCTGCCGTCCGAAGTGGCCCTAGATGCTGGCGCGACACCTGCCCGCCCGCACCGCAGGTGCCCAATTAAAGCCTGTCCGAGCGCGAGCTGCAACCCTGATCAGATCGCGGCCGGGCAGCTGCTGACCGCTCGCCCCCCCACCGAGCTGATGCTCCGCCCCAAGACCGTCAGCGTCTACCGGGCGCGTCCGCGTGGGGAAAACTGCAGATGATCAGCACTGCCGACTCACGGCCTACGCCATCCACACACCAGCTGATCTGAGGCTTTTGCCGGCGAAGCTGTAAATCTGTTGTTTTTCACAACTGCTTACATTGAAGTGCCAAATACCGCAATGCCGCGCTGCAGCAAGGCGACCAGGGGCTGCTCGAGCAGCGGCAGCGTGCCATCAATTCCTGTCCTGCCCACGGTGAGCGTGACCGTAAAACCCACGCATAGTGTTCATCTGCGGTGCCACGCGCGAAATGATGCCAGCACCGGTTCACACGTAACAGCAGCTGGCGACCTGGGCAGGGCGATCCAGAATGCGACCTGGCGAAGACCGCAGCCCCCATCTCGTGCAGCCGCATCTGGTTGATGGCCTGCAGGAAGCTGCCTCCCCAGGAAACGCCTCGTAACTCTTGAGCACGGCATCATCACCAGCAGTTCCCGTTGATGACGATGAACAGCAGCGGGAGATCTGGACCCTGAAGCGCGCCAACGGCGCTGATCTGGGCAGTGGTCCGTGGATCGAAGAAGCTGGGCGAAGTTTTCAGGCCCATCTGCAGGGCCGACCACCCTCGCCCGCAAACTCCACGCACGGCGGCAAACACCATCGCCGGCAAAGCCCACGGCCCGCCCCCACGCCGACCTGCTGCATCAAGCGTGCCTAGCGCCTGCGGCGATTGATGCCTGATCACGGGCTGGTTCGCCCAGCACGGCTGCGCGCACACCGCGACCATAAAGGCCAGGCCGATCTTCCGCATGGGATGGACGCGCTGCGAGAACACGGGGGCCACTGAGAACATGGCCAGCACGCGCAGAAACGGCCAGCGAACGGCGACAGCCACCGCCACCGTTTGGGCTTCGCTGAAGGTGCTCACAGTGGGCGTTTCCAGTTCGCGGCGAAGGGCTCAGCCCACCGCCCTGCGGGAATGGTCTCGAGTGGGTGCGGCGGCGATGAAGTCACCAGCTGGCTCAGCATTCCACGGACCGGCAATGGCAAACACCAGCACGGCGGATTTAGCTGGGCACGAAGGCCAGCGTGGCCTCATGCCCTGGGGCACCGCCTGGAAGACGGCTGACGGCCAGGCCCCGGCCAGCACCACGCCCGCAACGGTCTGGAGATCCATTATTCATCAAGGTCAGTGCCTCGCGGGCCGAAGGTGATCACGCTTTGGTTAGGTTCATGAGGATTCCAAAAAGAAGCGGGGCTAGACGGCGAAGCTGGCGGTCCAGCGGCCTATGAGCATGTTCAGCCATCGGCCAGCACAAGAGCAATTATTGGAACGGCAGGGGGAGGGCCACCAGCACGGGCGACAGTCATCATGCCCAGTGACATAGGATCGATGACACGACCATGTCGATGACCAGGAAGGAATGAAGATCATAAGCCGATCTGGAACGCGGTCCTTCATCTCGCTGGTCACGAAGGCGGGCACCAGCACGCGCAGCGGTGCGTCTCCGCTGTTGACGACGCCTGCATCGATCTTGGTCCGTAGCCGCGCGACAGCGCAAGCCGACTGGCGGCGTCTGCTTGAGCATGAGTCGCGCATGGGCGCCTTCGCCGTTCCTCATGGCCTGCTCGAGGTCACGGCTTCGTGGTTTTTGTATGGCACGTATGCCCCTGGTACACGCGGTCCAGGGTGGGGCCCATTACTACAGCGTCAGGAACATCGACAAGGAGCCGATGTCACCTGGTTGGGCGGCGCCGACTGCTGGCCCGCTCCTTCGCATCAGCGACGCACGATGACGATGCGGGGTGAAGCCGTCATCATCAAAAGGATCGCCGGCAGGAAGGACAAAGCGCGGTTAAGAAAAGCAGGGTCTGGATGGGCACCCGGAAGCTGGTTCCCCGCGGCCCTGGCCGAGACCATCGGAAGGCTGGCGGCTCTGCTCCTGTGCCCAGGAGGGCCAGGGGCGTGGCGCAGCACAGCGCCAGCTCTGGCGAGGCGCCACGGCCTGGCTCAGCGTGCGCGCCGGGCGCTTGCAGGAATATTTCAGACATTCGCACCGTCCGCAGCAGCTGCGCGCTTGCGGGCCATCGCATCCGAAAAAATTCACAGGGGCAGGGGCCTGCAGCACATGCAGGCAACTGGTGCTTTGCGCCGTGACGCCCAGCACCAGACGCACGGTCTGCGCGCCCTCGCCCACTTCCACCGTCCCACCTACCCGCTGCTGCGGGCCCACCCCACGGCCGGCCCAGCACCCCGACTGCAGCCGCGGCACCGCGCAGCGCGCCGTGCGCTGCTTGACGCGGCTCATCATCCAAGTGCATGCGGCCCTTGCCGTTACCATGGGCCACCACCGTGAGCAGGGTCGGCGCCCCCCCTCCCCCCCCCCCCCCCCCCCCCCCCCCCCCCCCCCCCCCCCCCCCCCCCCCCCCCCCCCCCCCCCCCCCCCCCCCCCTCCGCCCACTCCTCCCGCCCTCCCCCCCCATCTTGCTCTCATTCCGTCCTCTCATCATCCACGGCTGACCCGTCGCAGTGCGCTGCGACTGCGTGACCACGTCGTCAGCGGATACCGACTTGTCGTGACCGACCACCACCGTCGCCCTGGGCGATCAGGTAGCCGTTGACCAGCACGTCCTGGGCCTCGCCCGGCCAGTGCGTCGAGCTCGACCACCGAGCCCTGGGCCAGTTGCAGGATTGTACTGATCGGCACCTTGGTGCTGCCCAGCTCCACGCAGCTGCACCGGATTCCACACCATTTTTGAAATTTCGTTACTCGCACATCGCCAGCCACCGGCGTGGGACGCAACGGGCTCGCCCGTCAGCGGGCCACCCTGCTCCTCTTCCAGCTTGGCGTCGCGCTCGCTGCTGCTCGTCCAATGCCTCTGCCCAGCCCGAGAACGGATCATCGCAGCTGGGCCTTTTGCGTATCTTCAGGGTTGCCATTGTTTTCCCTCCCATCCAGCCAGCGTCGGCGCCACGCAGGCAGTTCTCGACGCGGATTGCGTACTTGTCGGCTGTGAGTGCCGTACTGGCACTCGAAAATCGGAACGCCGCCAATGGAGGCGCGGATCAGCGGCTCGCGGTCAGTTTCGATGAAATCGGCCCGGGGCGCATGCCAGCAGCTTGCTCCACCTGGCGTCGGCCGTGCCAGTTCGGCCACCGGGTCACCCACCTCGCGGCCTGGATCTCGGCCTTGAGCACCTTGACCCAGCGGCGTCCACTTCGATGGAGTCGCCCTGTTTCGATGAATACAGCACATCACGGATGGGCTCCAGCGTTGCATAGGGCAGCAGATGTGGATGGAGCCCGAGATGTCGCCGATCTCCATCTGACAAGGCCGTGGACACGACGATTTCGTCTGGGCGTGGCGATGTGGCGAACTGCGGTTGCCGCATCTCCGACCGCTGGTAGCCCATCTCGCAGCGGATAAATGCCGTGCCATGCTTCTTGTTGTATCCTCGCAGATCACGTTGGACCAGGCGGTTTACTCACGCGCTGCTCGGTGTGGCGAGAAGTCTCGGCCCTTCGAAACGCGTCTGCAGCCGGCCCGTGCGCCGTACCGCGTACCGATGACACCGAACACCAGCGAGGGGTCGGCAGACCACAGGCCGCTGCCGCGTCAGGCTGACGGATGGCGACGATGTTGAAGTTGGTGGGCACCACCAGCTCGTCGCAGGAGGCGCTGTAGCTCTGTGCACCGACAACGTGCCCGACGGACACTTCGGGACTGGCGGCGATTGAAGTTGAACAATCCTATGCGGAAGTTGCGGGCAAAGCGCTCGTTGACGATTTCCATCGTCGGCATGCGCCCTGCGCCACGAATTCCGCTCCCTGGGCGTGGAGATGTCGGACTGGCGATTAATGCCCCGCTCGACCTCCTCGGTCGTGGATTTCTGGCTCTCGCCGGTCACACCCTCCCCCCCAACGGGATCGACTTCTTCCTGGGAAGAAACTAATCGCTCATGGCGCCTGCATCCCCGGTTACGGATGATGAAAGCTGGAGAAAGCACGCGCGCACCGTGTTCTGCCAGCGAGGAGCGCTTCGCTCGCCGGTCTTCGTCCTCGGCATCCTCGCGCGGACTGCGCTTCGTTGGCCTTGGCCTGGTTGCCGTACCCAGCGGGGCCGACACTTTCGTTTTATCACGTCGGCGGCAGGCGCTCCTTGCCTTCGCGCTCGAGCATTCCTCGTCCGTGCGCGGTATCACCAGCATCAGGATGCCGTTGCGGATGCTGGGCAGGTAATTGCTTGACCGTGGTGGCGGTCTTCTCATCGGCCATCTCCAGCGTGATGCCGATCTGCACGAAGCTGTCGCCGCCCGTATCGGACAGATTTGACCACCAGTTGTCCGCTGCAGGAAAGGTGGGCACGTAACGGCCGCCTTGCTGGCGCTGCCCTCTTCCTCATCGCGCTGCGTGGCGCTTGGGACAGCAGGATGAAGGCAGCGGCCGCGCCTATGGCCAGACGGCAATGATGACGACAGCACGATCAGGCTCTTGCCCTTGGCCCGGGGGGAGCTTCCTTGTGTTGTCGGGCATTGTGTGGGCAGACACTGGAATTCCTCGGGTGAGCGGGACCGCCACGGCGCTCGCGCTTCATGCGACGGCCCATGACTCAGCATGCCCATGGCAGGAATTATTCGGCGATTGGACCCCGACCATGGCCTGAATAGCCATTAACCCCGGTGTTCTCGGCTGGCTTGATTGCCCTCAAACGCCACAGTCCTGCGCTTGTCGGCCACCCGCTGTGTAAAACCCGGAAACGGCGCAATGCGCCCTCCCCCGCAAGAAGCGCAGGAAGAATCAGACGAAGATCCACCCGCCCTCTGCCGCGCGGACACCGCCGGCCTGGCTGCGCATTGCCGCCGTGAGCCGTCGGCATCTACCATGGCGCTCACGCGTCCCTGCCGCGCCTGGGCGTCCCGCCCCCTGTCTTGCCGAATCGCCCGCTGCCGGACTGGCGCCCGCATCCACGCTGACGCCGTCCAGTTTGCAGGCCCTGGGCCCATGCAGTCAGCTCCGCAGCTGGTCGGCACCATTGCCCCGCCAGTCACGCGCCGGCTTCTCTGGCGCCAAGCGCACCTGGGCCTCGTTGCCCTGCAGGCTGACCTGCACCTGGATGGCCAGGCCCTCATGCTCCACGGACAGCGGCGTTCTTTTCTTGTTGTGGACCCAGAAGGCCACCTGCTCGGACACCTGCTGCTCTCGGCTCGTGGAGTGCCCGGCTGGGCCTGGGCTGTCGGTCTGGGCAAACGGCCGCCCATTTTTGGCCGGCCGCCTGCTGGCCCAGGATTTGGCCGGCATGGGCCGCGCGGACGGCAGCCGCAACGCCGTGCAGTCCGTTCGCCGACGCACTCCGTGAGGCCGGTTGGGGCCGCCTTCACGGGCTCGCTCGAACAGGCCGCGCCATTTTCGGTCCCACTGCGGCCATGCGTTGAGCGCAATGCCGACCGCCAGGGCCAAGTCCTGCCGCACCCGCCCGCCAGGGCCGGGGCGTGTGTTCAATGCGTGGCCTGGGCGGGGTGCCGTGCGTTGAGGCTGGGCGGGCCGTCAGGCCGCATCGGACTGCACGGCGGCCAGCACATCGGCGGCCTGGGCTGGGCCTGGGTGCTGCGCGCGCGCCATCGGTGGCCACGGCTGCATTCGGGTTCCGCAGCGGGCAGCCAGGCCGCAAGCATGGCGCGTGGACGTGGCCAGCGCCGTGCCCGCGGCAATCACCGGGCGACTGCGGTGCCAGGAAGGCCGCGTGCGACACAGCGCCCTGCCTCCTGCGCAGGGGCCTCATGGCGGGCGCTGCCCGGCCGGACAGCCAGTCGCCCGCCAAGCATTGCAGCATGTACGCGGTCGCCTTTGCGTCCAGATGGCGTCTGCCCGACCAGGATGAGCCAGGGCGCTGGCCGTTGGCAGCAGGCGCCCATGGGCACGGCCTGCGCCGAGGGGGTCATATCGGTCGGACTCCGCCTGAGGTGCAGCGGCAGTTGCGGCTGCTGCAGCAGGCCCTGCGCCAGGCCGGGATCGGCCAGCAGCGTTGCGGCCTCCTCAGGTCCGTCCTTGGATGCGCCCTTGAGGCGGACAGCGCGGAAGGAGCGGCACTGCCGTCCTCGCCAAGGCCTGGCCGAGGCGCTCGAGGCCAGCGCCGGCAATCCGCCAAATGCTCAATGCCGTCCATCGCTGACAGCAACGAAAGAAAAGCCTGCGGCCTGGTCGTGGAGGGCGGATGCGGGCAGCGCGCGAGCGAAACGCCTTCCATGGCGCGCTGCATGGCGACTGCGCGCATCGGCGCGCTGTTCGATCTGGTTGGTGGACATGCGTCAAGCCTCCTGGAATGTCAGCCCGAAGCTGCGACGGAAAAACTGGATGGCGCCGTTAATCGGTTTCTTTTGCTCGCGGCGCATCTGGCTCAGCGCCAGGGATCGCGCGCGCACCTCGACGACCTTGCGCAGGCTGCTGACCCGCAGCTCGCAGGCCATCAAGGCCTTTTGCGCGGCCTCAGGAGGACGCCAGGCGGCCGGCACCGGAGTCTGCAGGCCGATGGCATGCTGCAGGCGAGGTCCATTGAACTGGTACTGGTTAGGGCGAACATGACCTAAGGGCTGCACGACTTGGTTTTCCTGGCGCCCCAGCGCGTCTGCATTTCCTGCACATAGTGCTGCAGCTGCTCCATTTGCGTCTGCGCGGCCTGCTGCGAGCGCAGGCGCTCCTGCACCGCCTGGCGCGCCTCGTCAGCTTGCGCGGACGCGGCATCGATGGCCACCATCAAGGCATTCAAGGGACGACATACCGGGGTTTCCTCCCTGTGTTCGTTATCGCGTGGTCGCGTTTTGGCAGTGCCGCGTCGCCGCGTCACTGCCCACCGAGTGCGGCAGCCATGCCCGAGATGCTCTCGTCCATGGAAGCCGACTCGAACATGCTTTGCTGCAGGAAAGCGCCCATGGCCGGCTGCAGGCGTATCGCCTCATCCATCTGCGGGTCCGAGCCCGCATTTAGGCGCCGACCTGGACCAAGGTCCCCGCCCCTTCTGGTAGCGCGAATAGACAGCGCGAAAGCGCCGTGCCAGCTCGAAGTGCTCGCGCGAGACAACGTTGTGCATCACGCGCGGGCCGATTGCTCGATATCGATGGCCGGGTAGTGGCCCGACTCGGCCAGCGCCCGCGACAGCACGGGACGTGGCCGTCCAAATGGGCGCGCGCCGCGTCGGCAATCGGATCCTGCTGGTCATCGCTTCGGACAGAACGGTGTTCTGTGTATTGTAGTTTTGTAGGTTTGTAGAAGGCAGTGATCGAGCCAACGCCGTTGAGGCCCGGGCCGCGTGCGCTCGACCAAGCCGGCAGTTGGCCAAGCACGAGGCGATTAGCCCTGGTGGCCGGCGGCTCGCCAATGGCCAGGGCGATCTCGCGCTGGGCCATGGCATAGCGGTGAGCGAATACATGAGCAGCAGCACATGCTGGCCCTTGTCGCGGAAATGTTCGGCAATGGCCAGGGGCATGGCGGCGCCCTTTGCTATGCGCAGCAGCGGCGGCGCATCGGCCGGCGCGGCCACGACCACGGCGCGGCTGCGGTCCTGGGCGCCGAGGATGTCCTCGACGAATTCCTTGACCTCGCGGCGCTGTTCGCGATCAGGCCGACCACGATCACGTCCGCCTGGGTGTAGCGCGCCATCATGCCCAGCAGCACGGACTTGCCCACGCCCGAGCCCGCGAAAAGGCCCAAGACGCTGGCCCAGGACCACGGTGAGCCAGGGTCGTGTGAGCGAGCGCACCACGCCGGTTGTCCAGCGTCTGCGCACCGGTCGCGGGTCCATGGCGTGATGGGGTTGCGGTCCAGCAGATCGCGCTCACGTCCGGCCAGCGGGCACGCCATGCGTCCAGCGGGGCGGGCCCTGCGAAAAATCCAACGACACGGCCAGCAGGCCGCTGCCAATGGGCAGGCGCAGCACGCCGGCCGCCCGGGACAAGGGCGGCCGCACCGTCGCCAAAGCGCAGGCGGTGCGACAAAGGTTCGGCCGGCGTCACGATGGCGCCGCTGGAAAGGCCATGGGAGTCGCCCGCAAGGCATGAGAAACGCACGCTCGCCGGCAAAGGCCGACACGACAGCGGAAGACAACGGGGCAATGCCAATGCTGGCGAGAAAGCACTGCGAGCCCACGGGCACCTGCAGGCCCGTGGCCTCCAGCACCAGGCCGGTCAGGCGCGTGAGCGTGCCGTGGGTTTCCAGGGGAATGTCGCATGAAGGCGGCGCGGGCAGATGGCGACGCAGTTGCTTTGCCAGGGCCTGGCGGCAGGCTCGGGGGTCAGTTTGGCGGCGTCGGCCAGCGGGGCATCAACCGGCATCGCGTTCTCTGTCATACCAGGTGGAGACCAGGCCCAGCGCGGCCACGGCGCGGCGCCAGCGCTTGTCCATGCCGGCAATCGACCTGGGCGCCGCCCGATTCCACGCGCACATCGCCCTGGCCACGGAGGCGTCACTGATCCACTGCACCTTGGACTGGGCGCCATGCTCGCCGCGCAGCGCCTCGTCCAGCACGGCGAAGTCGGCGGGGTTCAGGCGCACGGTGGCGGCGCGGCCGTCGGCGGCCAGCATGTCCAGCGCCTCGCGCACCACGGGCAACAGGGCCTGGGCTGGGTGCGCAGCTCCGGCGGACCACCTGGCGCGCAATGTCGCAGGCCAGGTTGAGCAGTTCCTGCGCTGCATCCGTCTGCAGCTGCTTGAAGCCGGCATCCAGCGGACAGCAGCGCGTCCACGCGCTGCGCCGTCTCGCGGCCTGTGCCGGAGACATAGTCATCATGTTTTGCTGCCACTGCTGCTGGGCTTCCTGGCGGCCCTGCGCCAGGCCCTCGGCATGGCCTTCGGCGCGTGCCTGTTCCAGCAGGGCATGCAGTTGTTCCTCATCCACTGCGGGGCGTGAGGCCGGGGCGCCCGGGTCGTGTCGGCTTCGACATCCAGCACCATGGAGTCGGCCTCCACCGGGGCGCATCGGAGCGGCCGGGCAGCGACAGGCTGTGAAAGCCCGACGCGGAGGCAGGCGCGCGCGCCATGCCCGCGCCGCCATGCGCAGCCTGGGCACCGGATGCGGCGGGCTCCCCTGGATGTTCCCGGCCGACCCGCGATGCCTGGGCAGGCTTTTCAGGCCGCCCATGTGGTCCACGGCGCCGAAGCGCCACTGCACCACCTGGCGCTCGTCGATCTCCTCGGAAGGGATGAAGCGCGAGTTCATGCCGTTAGACTAGCTGTCTTCCGCACCGCTGCCGATGGTGATCTGGCCTTCTTCGGCCAGGCGCCGCACCACCTTCAGGATTTCCTTTTGCTGCGCTTCCACTTCGGACAGGCGCATCGGCCGCGGCCTTCCAGGTCCTCGCGCAGCGACTCGCGGCAACTGCAGCCAATGGACATGTTGGCCAGGATCTTGTCGCGCACTTCCATCGAACCGCCCTTGAGCGCGATGATCAGCGTCTCGGAACCACCTCGCGCAGCACCAGCTGAACCGAGCGGTCGTCCAGCTTGACCAGGTCGTCGAACACGAACATCTTGTCCATGATCTTCTGGGCCAGGGTCGCCGGTTCGTAGTTGCGGATGGTGTCCAGCACGGCCACGTCGGCATTGCCGCCGAGGTTGTTGATCATATCGGCCGGTTGACGCCGCCCAGCGAGGTCTTGCGGATCTTGTCGCCGCCGGCCAGCACCTGGAACAGCACCTCGTTGAGTCCTTGAGCGCGGTCGGCTGAATGCCTTCCAGCGTGGCCACGCGCAGCAGACTTCGCCTACGGAAACGCTCGGGCAGCTGCATAGGACGGCAGCGGCCTGCTCGTGCTCCAGGTGCACGAGGATGGCGGCCACGATCTGCGGATGCTCGCCGCGCAGCAGTTCGGCCACGGACAGCGGGTCCATGCACTTGAGGCTTTCGATGCCGGAGACATCGCGCTGCGGATGCGGTTTGCGATCAGCCGATCACCCAACATACCCCAAAAAAAAAAAAAAAAAAACAAAAAAAAAAAAAAAAAAAAACAAAAAAAAAAAAAAAAACAAAAAAAAACAAAAAAAAAAAAAAACAAAGCGCCGCCATTGTCGTCGCCCAGGGCGCGCTTGAGCACAGAGCGACAAGCCGGCTGGCCGTTACGTCCACCAACAGGCTTGCGCGGCCGCGTCATCGGCAAAGCGGTTGATGACGAAGTCCACCTTCTCGCGGCGAGGACACCGCGGCATGTGCGCAAGGTCTCGCCGAGCTTTTGCACTTCCTTCGGGGTGAGGTGCTTGAACCACCGCGCCGCTTCTCCTAGCCCAGGGGTGGACCAGCAAGATGGCGGCCGTCGTTCAGGCCTCGTTCGTCCATATCTCAGCAATCCGTTTTTGTTGTGAGAGGCTCAGGTGGCCTCGCCGTTGATCCAGGTCTTGACGATGTTGGCCACCGCGATCGGGTTCTGCTTGGCCAGTTGGCGCGCCTGCTCCAGGCGCACTTGCTCCTGCGTGGGCGAAAGATCGACAGCGGGTGCAGCCAGCGCCGGACGGTCCAGCTGCTCCCCTTCGATGGCATTGAGCTGTCCGCCCACGGCCACCGTCTTGCGGCCCTTGAGCATGGGTCGCACCAGGCCCAGCAGCAAGATGGCGCCGAACAGGGCCAGGCCGATGGGCACGCCCAGGCTGCGGGCCATGGCAGAACTCGGGATGGGCCCACAGCGGCACATCGGCGGCACTCGTCCTGCACAAAGGGCGTGCTGACCAGGTTGACCGAGTCGCCGCGCTCGGCCGCTGTAGCCCACGGTCTCGCGCACCAGGGTCAGCAGTTGCGCCTGCATGCGCTGCAGTCAGGCCGCGTGCGGCGGCAGCGACGGTGGCTGCACGGTTGCCGCACCGGCCGCACCGGCAGCGGCCGGCGCAGGGGCAGCCACCAGGGGAGCATGTGACCCGGGCGCCGTCAGGCGCTTTGAGCTGCCGTGCTGCCGCGTTGTGTGGCGCACGGTCTGTGCCACTTCGTAATGGGTGATGGACTCGCGCTTGCTGGCAGCGCGGGCGGCGTTTGCACTTCGGCCGACTGGGGCGCGGATGGCGCCGTTGACGGGCGCGGAATAGCGGTCTGGGGCGGCTGGTTGCTGGTGGCGCCGGGAATGCCCGTGGGCTGGGGCGGCTTTTGCTCGCCCGAGCTTTCCACCACCTGCTGGCTGCGCACCACGCCCGCGTCGGAGGACTGGTTGGGGAGGTGTTGATGCTCGCGAAGTGATCGGTCTGGCTTGAAATCCATCTCGGCCGAGACTGCGCCTTCCACATTGTTTCTTGCCGACCACGGCTCCAGGATCTCCAGGATGCGGCGCACGTACTGCTGCTCGATCGCTGGGTGTAGTTCAGCTGCTGCATGTCCACGGCGTTGGCGTTGCCGTCGGGCGACTGCGACAGAGCTTGCCCGAGTTCGTCCAGGATGCTCACGCCGTGGGCGCCATCTCGGGCACGCTGGAGGCCACAAGGTGCACGATGCCCGCGATCTGCGTGCGGTCCAGCACGCGGCCGGGAAAGGCTCAGCAGCCACCGAGGTCGAGGGGGGGCGAGGGCTTTTGCTGCCTCGCGGAAAAAGCCGTTCTGATTGGGCAGGGCCAGGTGCACCGTGCGCTTTGCACGGCGGCCAGGGCCTGGATGGAACGCGTCAGCTCGCCTTCAAGGCCGCGCTGGAAATTAAGGCGTTCCTGGAACTGGGGTGATGCCGAACTTGCTGTTCTCCATCAGCTCGAAACCCGTCACGAACACCTTGGCCGGCCCTGGGATGGCCAGCTTCAGGCGTAATCGGCACGCGTCGGAACGGGATGAGGAGGCACCGCCGCCTTCAGGTAGCGGTAAGGCCACGTTATTCGCGACAGCTGGGCGCGATGGCGCCGCCATCCTTGTCGCTCAGGTTGGAGAACAGCACCTTGTAGTCTCGGCTGGCGGTAGAACATGGCCGCCGCACCGGGCGACGACCAGCAGCACGGCGATCGCGCCCCAACGCAGGCGCGCGCCACGGTCCATGGGCCGTTCCAGCGGCTGCGCAAGGCAGGCTGGGGCACGGGAGTGGCTTGAGGACAGGATCAGCGACAGCAGGACATTCTGGTTCAGGGGTTGAGCCCTGCACACACAGGACCCTAGCGGGCTGTCGATTATTCGAAGTCCGCCGCTTCACATTCGCCCGATAAGCGCGCCGTTTGGCCGTCTATTTCCGCGATGCGAAAAACCCTGGCGCCCTACGATCTCGTCATCTTGCTAACTCCGATGGAATTGTGTCATGGACCTTCGCATCCCCAGTACCACATCTCCCCTGACGGCACCAAGCTCCCCAAAGGCGTGGGGCGCAGGCGACGCATCGACCAAAGTGGCGGCTGGAGGCTTAGGCCAAGAGGGCCTTCAAGGGCGCGTGCGGTCCGTCAGGTCAGCCCAGAACAACTCCAGCCAGCTGCAGCGTGAGGTGCAGTGGAGAAACCGGCCGTCAGCCTCGAAGAAACAGATCGCCATGCAAAAGGCGAGATCGGCTTCCAGGCCACGAGCAGTGTGCGCAACCGGCTCGTGACAGGCCTATACCGACTGATGAACATGCAGGTGTGCGGACGTCCGGCCCGGCCGGACCCTCTTTGCATCCTCAGATCGCAGGCCGACAAACCGCAGACCGAACGGGATGTGCGTGCGCCATTGCGATTGCATTGCCCCACGTGCACGGGCAGCGACATTTCCGCGCATTTCGGCTATTGCGCCTGCAGGGTCCTTGCTTCGTTTTCCCGGATATGGCATATGGCCGTCCCTCATGCCTGGGCCGCCCTCCTTGCGCACGGCCATCCAGCATCCCCGCCTTCCCCTAATGACCGAGCGCAGCCTCATCCGCGCTATGGATGGGTACGCCCAAGATCAGCCGTGCCTGCGGCCCGCTGCGCCCGATCATCAACCGAATCCCAGCCCGGAAAAGACAAAAACCTAGGGCACGGATGCCGGAGGGTTGGGCAGCGAAAGAAAGAGCGAGAGAGACGAGAGAGAAAAAAGGACGCGGCTTCAGCTGGCCGAGTGGTAGATGCGCGCCTTGCCCGTCCGGCATGGGGATGTCCATACAGGTCGAGCCATAGTGGCCTGGTCCGAAGTCTGGGGAATCAGCGCCCGCCCGCCTTGGCTATGGGCCACCACGGCCATGCGTGCCAGCTGGTTCGCGCTGCATGGCCATCTGCTCTCGCCCAGTGTAGCGCCGGGCGCGTTCGCGAGCTTGGTCCAGTCGGCCCCGCGCTGAAGCGCCGGGCAGATCAGGAGAACGCCGCCGGCATCGCGCCGCGGGTGATGGACTGCTCCAGCGCGACTGCATCTTCGATTTGCAGCGGAGGACACATCCGGACCACCGCGTCCAGGAATCGAGCATCTCGCTGAGAGTCATGGAACAGGCCTTGCTGAAAAAAGAAAGCGCGGCTCGCGCCGGAAGGGGAAAAAAAAACGAGAAAGACCGAACCCGCGCTCAGACGCCGCGAGTGCGAAGAGGAATTTCTGGAGTTGGCAGCAGGCTGTCGGCCACGGCGTCGGCGTTCACGCGGAAAGTGCAGTTGGCAATGGCTCGCGATTCCTTGGACGCGGTTGGCATTCAAGGTCGGCCGTGGCGCGACAGATGGTCCAGGGCGGCGGGGACGGGTCGAGAACGACACGGGACAACACCGGCCGCCTTGGCAGGCTGGGCCTGGGCGGAGGATTCCTCGGTGGCAATGTGCTGGCTGTATGGGCCTGCTGGCGGCGGCTGGAGGCAGCGCGGGCAGTTCCGGTTTTTGACCTATTTCATCTGATTCTCCAATCGCCCTGGCGGCCGTGAGGCGCTGTGCCTAGCTTTCGATGCTGGAACAAAAATTGAGGTTTTGGTACTGGACCAGGCACCCACGCCCTCGGGATTCACCACCCGGAGATGAGCCGGCCATATCCAGGCGAACCCGGCACGGTTGGCCTTCGCAGGCGGCCGACATGGGCTTGCCCGACGATGGTTGTGACGGAAAACCAACCACCGTTGCAGAGAACGCGCACTTCGGCACCACCGCGAACAGCGCCGGCGGTGCGCAGCATGTTCTGGGCAGTGCCTGGCCTGCGGCCAGCGGGCGGGAGGCCACAAGGCCCACCCAGTCCTGGTGTTGGCCGTCTAGACGGCGGCCGTTCCTCGGCCCAGTCCACTTCGGCCTGGACGGCATCGCGGCGACAGGCGGGCGCCCGAAGGCACACGTTTTTGCAGCCCCCAGGCAGGGCCACCAGGCCTTGACCGTGATGGGCAGGAACACATTCCAGGCCACGGCGCCCTGCAGGCAGCGCAGACCCAGGCGGGTACGGCCCCACAGGCGCGAGCCTGCGGGCAAATAGGGGTTCGAACCTTGGCGCAGGCGCCAGGCGCAGCGGGGCGAGGCTGGCCCATCTGCACTTCATGCGCAGGGGCAAGGCGGCCCGCGCCGGCCAGCTTGCTGCAGGGCCTCGTCGGGCAAAGCGCTGGCCGATCTGGTGAGGTGGGCTGCACCGTAAGGAGCGTTTTTGCGCGAAGGCAGGGCCTGCCAGCGACGCTCCAGCGGCCAAGGCAGCGATTGCGGCGGGCGCGAGCGAGGGCTAGGACGGCGGATGGCGAATGGCGGGGTGATGAAGTTCGGCATGGCTGTGGCTCCTGAATGGCTCCGCCTCCGTTCAGGATGGGTGGACAACTGGAGCGATGCCGGCACATATAGGGCGAGCGTCTTTTCCGAAAAGCGCCGAACTGCGCAGGCAAACGCGCTTTCTTCGCGCTTTAGCGTTCGGGCCCTATTCCATAATCGACGCTGCCGAGTCCGTGGGCTGCCCCATTTCGTCAACCGATCAACGCAAATCCCAGAGGGCGAGGCCGGGACATGCTCGACAAGAGGAGCCTGAAACGACGGGACTTCCAGAGCAAGGGGCGTGGGGTCTGCCGCGCGAGCGCCAGCGTGGCAATCGCCAGCAAGCATCGCCAATGCCGACACCCCGGGCTACGTGGCGCGCGATTCAATTTCCGCGAGGCGCGACGGCCGTTACCTCCGGCCCCTCGCCCATGACGCTGGCCAGCGTCAGCCAGGGCGGAAACAGCATTCACCCTGCCTGCCGCCGCCTCGGAAGAGCGCGCAAAGCCATCTACGGCTACTCGGTTGCAGGCCAGACCAAATGGACAACAACACCGGGACCTGGACCGCGAGAGTTGCCAACTTCGTCGACAACGCAGTGCGCTAGGAAGCCACGCTGCCTTTTCTGAACGGCAGGCCAAGGACCCATGCGTCGGCCATCCAGGCCAGTAAGGCGGCCGGCACAGATCAAGGAGTTTCCCGCCATTGTTCTCCATCTTGCATCTCCGGCAGTGCCGTCAGCGCCCAATCGCAGCGCAGGAACGTCGTGGCCTCGAATCTGGCCCACGTCGATGCCGTGGCCGGCACCCGACGGCAAAGGCCATACCAGGCGCGCCAGGTGGTTCTTCCAGTACCGTGGCCATGGGGCGAGGAAGGCGCCTCTTCTGGGGCGCGTCAGCTCCATTCAGCAAGGACAAACACGCCCGGCCGCCGCGCATCAACGACCCCCAGCACCCGCTGGGCCGATGCCGAGGCTATGTGACGCACTCCAACGTCAGCGCCTAGCCGAGATGGTCAACATGATCTGGCTCGCGCTCCTACCAGAACAACGTCGAGGTCAGAACACGACCAAGTCGCTGCTGCTCAAAACCCTTGCGATGGGCCAGTGAGCCCCGTCCGCACCAATTGCAGGAGCCACTCCCATGATCTATGGCAGCAGGCAGCGTCGCCAGCACGGCCGACATCAACAACAAGTCCGCCACGAGCCAATTCGCCCACCGACCCCGCGTGCGGCGCAGGGACGTTCCTGAAGCCTGCTGGTCGCGCAGTTGAACAACCGGAGCCATGGAATCCCATGGACAACGCGCAGAATGACCTCGCAGAGGGCGCAGATCAACACCGTCACCGGCCATGCCAGCAGGTGAACAAGACCATGGAAAGCATGGCCGGCCATTCACGCCATGCAGGTGCTGCAGGGCACGCAGATGATTCGGCCCCCGCACCGTGCTACCGAAAGGCAACACCCTGGGCGGGAAAGGAAAAGGCCTATACGGCTGCCTTCGACCTCGGAAGGCCGGCCGCCGACGTGAAGGTGCAGATCACCACCGCAGGCGAGCTGGGGTGGACACCGTCGGAGCTGGGCCAGCGGCACGCTGGCCGCAACTACTCACTGGGACGGCAGAAAGTACACGGGGCGGAAGCCAGGCCAGCTGCGCACACGGTTGTGGGAAGGCCACGAATGCCGACACGGTCGTGGCTTCTTCGAACCACGCTGTCGCCCCATGCGGTGCTCGCCACAGCCCACCGACGGCAAGCTGACGCGGAGCTGGACGACGGCACCAACGTCGCCTACGCCTCCGTCAAGGGCCGTGTTTACTGACAACCGAACCATCCACACAAATGAATCGCAGGAGCACACCATTGGATCCAAAACAAGGCCCTCTAGGGTATGAACGCCGCCAGCAAGAACCGGGACGTGACGGGCCACAACATCGCCAACGCCAAACACCACGGGCTTCAAGTCCTCGCGCGCCGAGTTCGCCCGAGGCCGAGTGGCCAGCGCCGTGGGTTCGCGCCAGAGGCCCAGAACAGCCGGCCATCGGCGTCAATGTGGCCGCCGTGACCCAGCAGTTCGCCAGGGCCCGCTCACCCACCACGGGCAACAAACCTTGGACGTGCCATCAACGGCAACGGCTTCTTCGTCGTGCGCCAGCCCGACGGCAGCACGGGCATTACGCCGCGCCGGCACTCGGCCTGGACAAGCAGGGGCACCTCAAGACCGTGCAGGGCGACAACGTCATGGGCGACCCCCGTGGACGCCACCACGGGCAAGGGTGCTGGCCGCGGCCAGCCGTGCCCCATGGTCTTTCCTTCGGGCAGCCGATCGCTGCCAAGACCACGACCAAGATCGACGTGTCGCTGAACCTCGATGCGCGCGCCCACGGCCCGCCAGCCGGCAACTCCCCGCCACGCCGCCCGTGCCCGCCACGCCGCGCGCCACCTATGGCACCTCGATCAACGTATATGACAGACAGGGCGTGCCCACGCCGGTGCAGATTGGACTTCGAGAAGGGGACACGCCGCCAACACCTGGAAGGTCTATGACGGCCGGAAGATCCGACGCATCGCCCCGAAGTTCGCCAAGCTGCTGACACTATGGTATTCGACGCCTCGGACAAGATAACAGCGGCAGCCCGTGGGCTGGCGTGGCAGATCAACAGCAGCAACCACAACGCGCCCAGCCAGGCACCATCAACGGACGCGGGAGGAACACTGACTTTCTCCAACGTCTCGCAGTTCGGCTCCAAGTGCGGTCAGCAGCACTCAAGCAGGACGGCTAACGCAAGGCGCGCTCACGGCACTGTCGGCAAGAGGCTCCATCGTGCCACCTACTCCAACGGGTATGCGTGGACGCGCCACGAGGGAAAGCTGGCCTGGCCGATTCACCAACACCCAGGGCCTGGGCGCCGTGGGCGACAACAAGTGGGTGGATACCTCGGATTCGGGCGGGCTGAACGGCACGGCCGATAGGGCACTTCGCTCGCTGCGACCGGGGGCGCGCTGGAAGACTCCAGTGGACCTGAACGCCGAGGCTGGGTGAAAATGATGACCGCGCCAGCGTGCCACCAGGCCAATGCCCGACATCAAGACCCAGGACCAGGTCTTCCGACCCTGGTGAACCTGCGCTGAAGCCAAGAACTACTCAGGAGAGACGGCATGGACCGCATCATCTACACCTCCATGACGGGCGCACGCAGCGGCGCAGGTCAGTCCTTGCTGGCCCCACACTGCCATGCCGGCACCAACGGCTTCCGGGCCGACCGAATATGTCCACCTTCCGCTCGTGCCATGCAGGGCAGCGGTTGCGGGCACGCGCGTGTTCGCGCTGGAGCGACATCGGATACGTGGACACGCCCGGACCACCCAGCCGCAGGGCGAGCACGGACGCCAGGGCCATGGGCAAGCGCCTGGTTCGCCGTTCCAGGGCCCTGCGATGGAACAGGAGGCCTACACGCGCAACGGCGTATTCCGAGGGGTTTCCCCCGAGGGCCAGCTGCGTCAACAGCAACGGCAGGCCGTGCTGTCCGACGGCGGCGGCCCCCATCGAACATTCCCCCGAGTCCACGATCACGTGGGCTAGGACGGCACGCGGACCGCCAAGACCGGCAACCAGATGCCCGTGGCCGTGGGCCGCGTTCAAGATGGCCACGAGCCCTGAGGCCGCCGCGATGGTGGCGCGGCAATGAAGGCATGTTCCGCACGGGCGACGGCGATCCCGTCTGGCCCAACGACGAGAAGCACGCCGTGCTATGTCCGGCGCCATCGACGCCGAATGTGAACTAGGTGGAGACCATGGTCGGCATGATTGCCGCCGCCCGCCCCCTTTCCCCTTTTTTTTACCTTCAACCTCTTTCATTTTCATCCCTATTTTCCTTTTCCTTTCAGTTCGAGACCCAGGATGCGCCTGCTGCAGACGGCAGAAACCAAATGACAAGACGGACAGCAAATCTTGCGCATGAACGCTGAGACAGATCCCCCCTGAGCGGCTGCGCGCTTCACCCTGAAGGGGGACGACGCACTCGCCTGCAGGGCCGTGCCCTTGCTAGGCGTCCCTGGCCTGGATCCGTGCAGTCACCGCGCAGAGTGTGTGCAAGGATTCAAACGCTTGAGGACGGCGCAAAGTCGCCACGGAAAAATGAAGGGAAAACGCCCATGAATCAATTTCACTGTTCATCTCAAGCCGGACATGGAAGCCAGCAGGCCCAGCTGGACGTGATTTCCCAGAAACTGGCAAACGTCTCCGACCACGGGCTACAAGCGCGCAGCGCGGTTGTTCGAGGATCTGATTACCAAGAACCTGCGCCAGTCGGCTCGAGACGACCGAGCCGAACCAGCGCTGCCCACGGCCTGCACACTGGGCCTGGGTGTGCGCACGGTTTAGCCCACCTCGAGCAATTTTCCTGCAGGGCGCCATGCAGCAGTCCAAACAATTGCGAGGACGTGGCCATCGACGGCAACGGCTTTCCAGGTCACATGACCAACGGCACGACGGCCTATACCCGTGTGTGGACGCTCACTTCCGGTCGATGGCAGGGCCGCTGGTGACGCCAGCGGCCATTGCCCATCGCCAACGGCGGGACCATTCCCCAGGCGCGACCAAGGTGTCGAATCACCCCCGAGGGCGTGGTCAAGCGTGACCATGGCCGGCCAGGCCGCGCCCCCGAGGTGCGGCAATATCGCCATGAGCGTTCATCAAGCCGGCCGGCCCTGAGACGCGTGGCCAGAACCTGTTCACCGAGACCGGATTCCTCGGGCCAGCCCCAGCAGGGCCGACGGCGTCAACGGCATGGGCATGATCAAGCGGGCTACCTGGAAGGCTCGAACGTGAAGTGGTGCAGGAGCTGGTGACGATGATCCAGACCCAGCGGCGCTATGAAATGAATTCAAGGACAATCACGACTTAGGACCAGATGCTGGCCAAGCTGGCGCAGATGTATAAGCGATTCTCTCCCCCCTGAGCGGCTTGCCGCCTCCCCCTCTCTCGCTGCGCGGGAGGGGGACGACAACCTCGGTGCGGGGGGGCCCTCTCGGTGGTCCCTGGGCGTCGGGAATTGCCAGTTCTCGAGGGTGGGGTCTGCATGGAGCCATAACCATTGTGAACCCGGGAAAAAATCGCCATGACCCAACGAATCTTCTCCCTTTCCGCGACGGGCACCATGCTGGCGCTGGCGGCAGTCCGGTCGGCTGCACGACGCTCAATGACCCGCCGGTCGGTGGACATGCCGTTCCACTCGCCTCCGCTTGCTGATGCCGGCCGCGCCCGTGGCGGTCAGCCTACGGGCCGCCTGTTCAATGCCGCAGCTACCGTCCCGGGTTCGAGAACCGGCCGCGCGCCTGGTGTGGGACACATGGTAGACGTCAGATCGTGGCGCGCGTGAGCGGCCAGCCAGAAGTCGGATTCGGGCCTCAAGCGGTCCAACAAACCAGGCGGGGATTTCTGCGCTGCCGCTGTTCTCAGGCAATGCGCTGGCCATCTCAAGGACCGCTCGAACATCGGTTTCACAACACAACGACTACAACGGGCTCGGGCTTCGATACGTCGAGCGACCAACACGTTCACGGCGCCAATCACATCTACAGTGGTCGATGTGCTGCCCAACGGCCATCTGGTGATCGCCGGAGAAAAGCAGATCGCGGAACCACACGTGGATGTGCTGCGCTTCACGGGCACTGGACCCCGGCACGATGCAGCCCGGCAGCCTGGTCGCATCGACCCAGGTGGCCAATGTGCGCGTGGAATCGCGCAGCCGCGGACATGCGCGGTGAAGCGCAGTCAATTGGGCTGGTTGTCCAGGTTCGTTTTGAAGCGTTAAGGCCGTTCGGATTATCCGCGAATGGCAGCATAAGTACTGTCCTGCCTCCTGACATTTGCGCCAAGCGCAGCGCCCCTTCTGGTTTGCAAGCACGCCCTTGGCCCAGCATGCTGACCCTGCCGGCGCATGCAACACGCATCAAAGAGGTCCGCTGCCATCCAGGGCGTGCGCAGCAACCAGTTGACCGGCTAACGGTCTGGTGGTCGGCCTCGACGGCACGGGCGACCAACCACCCAGATGCCCCCCCTAACAACCAAGCAGGCCCTGGCATAACCTGGACAGAGGCATCTCTGCCTGGCTGCCCGACACAGCATTCCGTCCAGCTGCAGCTGCAAGAACGTGGCCGGCCCGTGTCGTCCCGCCAACTGCGGCCTTTGCCCAGCCGGGCCATGCCATCGACGTGGTGGTCTCCTCCGTGGGCAATGCCAAGTCGCTCAAGGGCGGCACCCTGGTGGCCACGCCGCTGCGCGGCGCCGATGGCGAGATCTATGCGCTGGCCCAGGGCAACCTCGTGGTCGGCGGCGCCGGCGCCTCGGCCGGCGGCTCCAAGGTGCAGATCAACCACCTGAGCGCAGGCCGCGTGCCGCAGTTCGCCCAGGTCGAGCGCGCCGTACCCGCCCCGATCAATGAAGGCGACAGCATCACGCTGGGGCTTGAACGCCCACGATTTCCAGACCGCCGACAAGGTGGTGCGCGCCATCAACCAGCGAATGGCCAGGCGTGGACAGGCGCTGGACGGGCGCACCGTGCGCGTGTCCGCGCCCCAGGACCCGGGATCGCGCTTGCTCTATCGCCGAGATTCCAGGAATGCCGATCGAGACCTCCAAGCCCTCGGCCAAGGTCGTGATCAATGCACGCACGGGCTCCATCGTGCTCAACCAGGCCGTGACCCTGGGCCCCTGCGCCATCGCGCATGGCAACCTGGCCATCACCATCAGCCACCACGCATCCGGTGATCAACAGCCGGGCGCCTTCTCGCAGGGCCAGACCGTGGTGGCCAGGAAGTCCGACATCCAGATCAAGCAGGAGCCCGGCAACATCATCAACATGCCCGGCTCCCCGCAACTGACCGACGTGGTGCGCCGCACTCAACACGCTGGGCGCCACGCCCCAGACCTGCTGGCCATCTGCCGGCCATCAAGCGCAGCAGGCGGCCCTCACGCCGAACTGGAGGTGATATGAGCATCGCACTTCCCAACGGATCGCAGACTGCGGCCAGCAATGCGCTGGCGGCCGACGCCCGATCCCTCAACGCACTCAAATTCGCGGCCGGCGAGAACAGTCCGCAGGCCGCGAAGGAAACCGCCAAGCAGCTGGATCGCTGTTCATGCGCGAGATGATCAAGAGCATGCGCGAGGCCACCATGAAGTCCGGCTGCTCGACAGCGACAGGGCAACCTCAGCACCGACATGCTGGACCAGCAGCTGTCGGTGGCCATGTCGGGCCAGCCCGGCGGCCTGTCGGGATGCCCATCACGCGCCAGCTGGCCCGCACCATGGGCTCGGAAGCCGCCGAGGATGCCGAGATCTCCGTGCCCTCCACCCTGAGCATGAGCCGCATCGCCTGGCGCAGCACGGCCGGCAGCGCCAATGGCACCACAGGTGCCTGGAGCGGCAGCCGCAGCAGCGCGGCCCAGTCCGTCAACGCCTACGCGCCCGCGCCCAAGGGCCGTGACAACTTCGTCGCCCACCCATGGCGACCGCCCGATGCCGAGGGAGCCAGGAAGCGGCATTCCGGCCGCCTTCATGCTGGGCCAGGCCGACACGAGACCGGCTGGGGCAAGAGCGAAATCAAGAATGCCAATGGCAAGCAATGCCCACAACCTGTTCGGCATCAAGGCCGGCCAGGGCTGGACGGGCAAGGTCGCCGAGGTCCGACACAGAATACATCGACGGCGTGGCGCGCAAGGTCACGGCCAAGTTCCGCGCCTACGACTCTACGAGGAGTCTCGCGACTACGCGCGCCGGATCACACAGCAATCCGCGCTACGAGAAAGCCATGGGAAAGACCGACTCGGCCCTGGCCTATGCGACCGAGCTGCAGAAAGCCGGCTACGCCACCGATCCCGAATACGCCAGCAAGCTCAGCCGCCGAGCCATCCGAGCGCCGTGCAGAGCGCGGCACGTGCCCAAGCCTAACCAGAGAACACGTCATGAGCCTTTTGAACGTCGGGTCCCGCGCCCTGATGGCGAACCAGATCGCCCTGCAGACCACAGGCCACAACATCGCCAACGTCAACACGGCCGGATATTCGCGCCAGAGCGTGGCCTTCCAGACCTCGCCGGGCCAGAACAGGGCAGCGGCTACATCGGCAATGGCGTGGATGTGAACACCATCCTGCGCAACTTCAATGACCGGCCTCAAAACGCCAGGCAGCCACGGCCAGCGCCGTGTCGGCGGCCCGACCGGCGCGGCCACCTCGCTGGCGCAGATGCAGGAAGTGTTCGGCGGCGGCAAGACCGCCTGGGCGCGGCGATCACCGACATGATGAATTCGTTCGGCGACGTGGCGGTGCGCCCACCGACCCGTCGGCGCGCCAGGTGGTGCTCACGCGCATGAACGAGCTGGCGGCGCGCTTTCGCTTCGAATCGGCCCAGCTGGACGAGCTGGACTACAGCGCCAAGCAGCAGATGGGAACGCGATTGTGACAGTGGTCAACAGCCTGGCAGGAAAGGTAGCCACGCTCAATGACGCAGATCAGCCGCTCCATCGCCTCGGGCCAGACGCCCAACGACCTGCTGGACCAGCGGCGACCAGCTGGTGCGCAACATCAACAAATACGTGCAGACCAGCCAGATCCCTGCGGACGACGGCAGCATCAGCCTGTTCGTGGGCGGCAGCCAGCCGCTGGTGCTGGGACCCAATTCCGCCCAGCTCACGCTCAAGGAAGCCACCGAGTTCCCGGGCAGCGGCAAGATGGCCCTGTACTTCCAGCAGCCCGGCGGCCAGAACGTGGAACTGACGCCCTCCATGCTGGGTGGCGGCGAGATCGCCGGCCTGCTGCAGTTCCAGGGAAGCGACCTCCTGACCGAGGGCCGCACCTGCTGGGCCGCATGGCACTGGCCATTGGCGACTCGCTGAACGAGCAAAACAACCTGGGCCTGACGCTGTCGGGACAAAGCGGCAGCAATCTGTCAAGCTGTCCATGGTCAGCAACGGCTCGACCACGGGCGCGCAGTGGACAGGCGCCACCACGCCGACGACCACGGTGGTCGACTCCAGCCAGCTCAAGGCATCCGACTACCAGATCGTCTTCGGCAGCACGGCCCCAGCTGGCAAGGTCATCCGCCTGTCGGACGGCAAGGTGACGGACTTCACCAGCGTGGCCGATCTCAACTCCAAGGTGATCGACGGCCTGAAATTCGACCTCAAGGCCCCGGGCACCAACGGCAACTCCATCCTGTTCCGCCCCATGGCGGCAGGCGCTCCACGGACATCCAGGCCGCAGTTGCACTCGCCCAACGACCTGGCCGTGGCCAACCCCGTAGCCGCCAGCATCAAGTCGCTGGGCGATGCAACCTGCAGATGGGCGGATCCAGTCAGCGCGGGCTTCGACTTGACCAACTCGCCGGTGCCGAGGTGTCATTCAGCAAGAACGGCGCCGGGAAGCTGGAGGAGTACACCATCACCCCGGCACCCACAGGCGTACCCGCCACGGGCCTGTACACCTCCGGCCAGGCCATACAGCTGGCAACCGGGCCTTGCAGGTCAGATCACCGGCAAACGCCCGCAATCAACGGAACCACCAGCGACAAGGTCACGCTGGGCAAGGCCACCGACCCACAGTACGGCACGGCCTATCAGCGCGATGCGGGCAATGCCAGCTCCTTCCTGCGCTGCGCGGACAGCAAGCTCTTCGATGGCTCGACCACGCTGAGCGACGGTTTTTCCACCGCCATGGCCCAGGTCGGAACGCGCACGCAGAGCGCGCAGTACGCGGCCAAAGCTGTCCGAGACCATGCCAAGAACCTGGAGGCGGACCGCACGGCCGTCTCGGGCGTGAACCTCGACGAAGAGGCCGCCAAGCTGCTGCAGTACCAGCAGTCCTACCAGGCCTCGGCCAAGATGCTGCAGGGTCGCGCAAAGAATTTTCGGACAGCGTTATGCAGGAACGTGGCCGCGGATCACAGGACAGGAGCATTCCACCATGAGCATCTCCCCATTGGCACGGCCAAATGTACGAAATCACCATCACAACCTGAACTGCGCAACACGAGTCTGGGGACTGATGGAAAAGACCACCTCCGGCAAGCGCGTGGTGCGCGCCAGCGACGACCCGTGGCCGCCGCACAGGCCGAACGCGCACTCACGCGCATCTCCCGATCCGCCAAACGACCAGCGCGTGCTGGGCCTGCAGCGCGATGTGATCGCCCAGGGCGAATCCAAGCGGGTACGCCCAGGACGCACTCAAGGACTTCCGCGACAAGATACTGGCGGCAGGCAACGGCTCCTATGACCAAAAGGCCCGTGATGCGCTTGGTGCAGGAACTCCAAAGCCTGCGCGACCAGGTCCTGAGCTACGCAATGCCAAGGACTCCAATGGCATGCGCTCTTCCGGGGACTGGGCAGCAAGGAAGACCCCCTGACCAGCGCCACGCCTGGCGCGAGCTCCCAGCTGCAGCGGGCCAGAGCACATGGGCGGAGAGAACGGGCTGCCCGATCGCGCTGGCGGGTTCTCGCCCGGAATTGAAACGTGGCCTACGGGGCAACGGCCGTGTTTTCCGTCTCGCGCCAGTCGGTGGCGGCCAGTTCCGCCTACGCGAGCCTGGGTACCGTAACGGATCACAGTCAAAACTTGACCAGTGACACCTACACCATGCCCTTCGTAAAGGACCCGGTCACCAACGCCGTCACCTATAGCATCGACGCCTTCAACCCCTGCCCGGCCCCCGGGGGCACCCAAACCAACAAGGTCCCGCCGGTACGGCCTTCCCCGCCGACGGCAAACTCACCGTGGACGGCATGTCCGTCGGCATTCGGGCAACCCGCCACCGGCGAAACCTTCAAGCTGGCGACCCACCAGCCAGCGACACCGACTGTCAGTGTGCTTCGACGGCCGTGATTTCCGCAGGCAAGAACGGCGGCACGGACCCTGGCGGCATGCAGCAAGGGCTGCACGCGGCCCAACGAACTCGACCAGGCATGAGCGCGTCCAGGCCATGCGCAGCTTCGCCGGCGACCAGCTCTCACAAACCGCGCCGACCGCCTGAAGACGACATGAAGAACCAGGCGGACCAGCAGGAAGCAGCGCGTTCGCGGGCCGAAGGACATAGATATGATCAAGGCCCTCTCCGATGTGGACATGCAGAAGGTGGGCATGCAGGCTGCCTTGCAGTCCTATGCCTCGATCCAGAAACTGTCACTGTTCAACTTATCAACTGATAGCACCCGAGCATGCATTCCATGGCCAGTCCGTCCTGAGCTCTCTGACACGCGGCTATGAGCCGCTCGGAACCCAGGCCCGCCGTATGGCGGGCGTGTAGCTTTATCTTCACGAGGAACCCGGCGTCCAGGCCGACGTGGCCCACCTGCTGCGCATACTGCGCGAGACCTGGGGGCACGCAGTCGGCCGCCGGTACTGCTGTCGCCCCAGTCGCGCCAGGTGCTGTGCGACCTGCTGGAAAACGCCTCAAGGGCAGCACCCTGGATCGGGTGCGCCGGCGACTGGTGGCAGGATCCGCCATCACGAACCTGGTGCGCCGGCCACATGGCGCGCGGCCTCATGCTGGTGTGAGCGCGGGCCACTGTCCGATGTGCCCGACGACCAAGGCAGCAACTGGTTTGACCAGCTAGCATGCTGCCCACTGCAGCCCGAAGGCGCTTCGGGATATCAAAACCAGCCAGCGCTGCGACTTGTGTTGCAAAAGGCGCCAGGCAGCCAAGGAAATCGACCAAGCTCCAGGCCCTGAAGCAGGCGCCAGGCCCGCACCCACCCTGCCGCCCCTGCAACTGCTGGGCGGCCAGAGGTACGAGGGCTGGACAAGGCCTGGCCATGGACCGATCTGGCCTGGACAGCTTCATGCGGGCGCATCGCGGCGGCCGTGGCCGATACGGCATGCCCAGCGCCATCAAGCCGCCCTGCCCAGCCGCGACACCGTCTCCCCTGATGCGCGCCGTCGATGCCGAGCAATCGATCGAGAGGCCTTCGAGCAGATCCTGGGCGGAGGACCCCACCGGCCTATCCGCTTCATGCTCTACACCAACTCCGCAACTGGGCCTGCGGTTGGCAATGTGGACTCGCTGCGCCGCGGCCTGGTGATGCTGGGATACGGAAAGCTGTGCAAGCGGCTGGACTGTCCGAACACTGCCCCACGCATGCACCCGAGCCCAGCCGGTGCCGTGCGCACCGCCATCCGGCTGCGCGCCAGCCTGACCGAGCGA